>BEXV01000738.1:68041-92388 GCA_003118195.1 Hemicentrotus pulcherrimus
TCAGATTGAGCTTTGAAGAAGTACAGTTTATCAGAGATGCATGTTGCCCTATAAAAACTACACTAAACAAAACAATAACAAAAACAGCCTGTTTCTCTTTTTAAAAATCTAGGTTGTTTATAAGCTCAAAACAAAGGGCTACAAAGTTAGTGTAAAAACAAGTGGAAGAAAATCAATATATTCAAAGAACATGGCCTTGAAAAGGGATAAAGTGAAGTCTCTATTATAATGACTTGTGACGTGTAAATAGTGGAAAACACAGGTGAAGGTGATACACTTTAAAACATTAATCAGGCACGTTCAATATTGAAAGATTACTTTGTACTTTGTAGGCATATGTATATTACATAGAAGTATTTCAAATCAAACAACACTCTCCACTAGTAACGAATTGCATGTGAGGAGTGATAAACAACAAAAGTTTGAGAAACCTGTCATAAACTAGATCACTAATACTAGTTCAAAACTAATGTCTCAAACTATCATCCTCTAAGCAAACCTCTTATCCTTGTCTCAACTAACTAGCCAGCTGATTTACAGATGCCTTTTTCTAGTTCTATCCAAATTATCGATTTTTATTGTCCTCGTAAAGCCCTTCCTGCTCATAAAATCAATATAGTTTTTTAGAGGGAAATGATCAAGGTGTTTCTTGTGTGCATTGGCTGAGCCTAGAAGGCCATGTGTCTTACCACTGTTTGCCCATCCTTGTTAAAACGACACAATATAAAGTGGAAACTCTTAAAGCATAGTATTAACTATTGACACCCGTCAAAATAGCCATGGTACGCTAATCTCACGTTTCCTGATATTTGTCATGTCATTGCCGTACTTTATTGTCTATATAATGCTGGGTGCATAGGATAGGGAGTTTCAAGGCTAGGTTTACAGTTTGATATAAAATGAAAAAGGAGATCTAAAAAAAAAAAAAGACAGAGCCTATGGTGGTTCTGTGAGACAAACAGCCTTTTCACACACAGCTAAAATTCATCTAGAGCTGATAAGTTTAAAGCTGTTTAACTCAACAGCTTTAAAGAAATTTTCCCTGTGTGAACGTAGTTTATACGATGTTCAGACTGATACAAAGTCGCGATTCATACGCCGTTCAAAGCAGGCTGCACATGCGAAGCCCGTATCTAGAGAGCTTAACATTTTGTGTGTGAACGGATATACGTGTTTAAATGCTCAGTAGGACCATTGCGCATTAACAAGCAGTGACAGTAGCAGTAGATCTCAAACGACCGCACTAAAAAATTTTATGTGTGTGAATGATGTTGTATCTATAGCTGATTAGTTTAAAACTCTTTAAACTAAACAGCTTTAAAGAATTTTACCTGTGTGTAAAAAAGGCTAAAAGTTCCCACTATGATTTCTACTAAGATAAATCATTGATTGTTATCGAGCAATAGGTATAAGCACCCAATTGTGTTTTGTCTGGATTGAAGGACAGATGATAAAAGAAATATACTGGTACATAGAGGAGAAATAGGAGTTGGCCTTGGTCTGAAACCACCTTGGTCTGAAACCTCCCACCCCTCAACCCCCCCCACCCAACAAAAAACAANCCTCCCTCCCCTCCACCCGTGCTATATTTTTCAAGTTTCAAGATCCTTGCTCTATCTACCAAGTCATTATTGAATGCATAACATGACCCAATATTATGATTGGGCACAAAAAACCTTGTTAAAATGCTTTAATATATTCACTGGTGTCCTTGAGTATGGTTTTGATCGTACATGATGTAAGACCCTGTATATGACTTAAAATATGTTTGCATTTGCCCTCACTCTTTTTTTTTTTTGGGGGGGGGCTTCTAGGGATTTGCCTTTAAGATTAGAGCAGGAAAATGGTCTGACAATGCTTGGAGAGTGCAAGTGTCCTTAATGAAAATATTCGTCTGCCACTTTCTCTCTTTGTACTTTTCTATCATGCTATCTTCCCAGAGGAAAGAAGGAGATATTGGGATCAAAAAGTGTATTCTCTCTTCCTTGGAGAGACTTGGCATATTGTTTTCTTTTTTCTTTTTGTAGTTATTGGTCCAGCAATCGTATTTGGATTTAAAAGAAGTATATTGAATATATTTGTTTTTTTGTATATTAATTTCACATTAATTTTTGTCTTTGTAGGCAAGTTCCAAAGAGGTTGAGAGAGACTTTGAATCTGTGTACTCTAGACTGGTGCTTTGTAAGACATATAGGTAAATAGCATTTTATATTTCAAATAGTCATGTGGGCAAATAATGATTAGAACTTGTTCATGAGTTGAACTACATGTACATATATACATATAGGGAATTCACTTTGTTGATTTGAACTGATGCAGAATGATTCTGATATTTATCTGATATTTTCATTTGATATTTTCTCAGAAAATATTACAGCAGTCCCGATGAAGATAAGCAGAGTAGTATACATATTTTTTCCAGTAATGGTAGTATCGTTTTTTAAATGTTTTTGCATGAATAAAAAGATGTACATTCTTTCTTTTAACAACCACTAAATCAACACATTTTTATGCTCTAAAAATGACCCAGTGAAATTCATCTCTAATTACCCTTACTATCTCTTATTGTAATCATTATAACTATCAGTTTGAAACAAATTTGTATTATTTATTTATTATTTTCTTTGAATAGGTTGGATGAGGATGGTAAGGTATTAACACCAGAAGAGCTTCTCTACCGGTCAGTGCAGGCAGTCAATCTCACCCATGATGTAGCTCATGCTCAGATGGACGTCAAGTTCAGATCATTGGCTTGTCTAGGCCTCAAGTAAGTCTCAAATAATTTTACATCCTTAATATGTCCTTAATCATTTGGGTTTTTTGTTTGAGATATTTGATGCAGATATCATTCTTTCAAGACTTGAATAAATCTCTACTCTTTTCCCCTTTTTTTGTGTGATTTACTTTTCTATTATCCTAGAGTTGTTTATCTCAATGTTTATAACTCAACATTATTGCTATTTTGTTGAAGCTGAATGACAACTTTATCATAGAATGATATGGAAGTTTATTTTTTGATTAAAAATCAAGTTCCAAGCATTATTGCAATCCCTATATCTTTTTGGGGAGATTATACATTATGGTTGGCTAATTACGAGTAATCATAAAACTTAGGACAGACTGTACAAAGTCATATACTTCTATATTTTTTAAACCGGTTTTTCTTTCTTCTTGATCATTAAAGTCATTTTTCGTATAATTCTGTATTTGTATGCTCTTGCTGATACTCTAATATATTTGTCTTCAGGAGGCATTTGATCTGTACCTTTAATCTGCTCTTTCTTCTCTCCTCCAGCGAACAAGTCCTCCACCTCTGGCTAGAAACCCTCTGCTCCTGCGACAAGATCGTTGAGAAGTGGTACCACCCCTGGTCCTTCCTGCGTAGCCCTGGCTGGGTCCAGATCAAGTGCGAGCTTAGGGTCCTCTCCAACTTTGCCTTCAACCTCTCACAGGACTGGGAGCTGCCCATCAAGAAAGATGTAAGTGGATGGGTTGCTATGGTTACAGCTCTGATGCAGGATGGTGGCGTTGTGTGATGTGGTGATCTGGATGAATCTGTCTGTTTGACTAAAGAGATTGAGAGAAAAAGAAAGAAACAGAAAGAAAGATAAAGAAAGAAAGAGGGAAGGAAGAAAGGAGAGAAAGAAGGGAGTGAGAGAGGAGAGGATTACGAGAAAGAATACGAGAAGGAGAGAGAGGAGAAAGAGATAGAGATAGAAATAGAAATAGAAATAGAGAGAAAAGGATGGAAAGAAAGCAAGGGAGAAAGATAGATAGAGCAAACATGTTTTGGTTCTAGTTACAGTACGTCCAAATCCTACCTAGTTTGATACTGTCAAGTAAAAGTGTTACCAGTACTAGAGAGTAACTGATACAAAGCCAGAAAGAGAGACAGAGATAGAGAGTTCAGAGGGAAAAGAGAGATAAAGATAGAAGGCAGATGGTAGTTGACAGACGAGGAACAATGTTTTAAATGACATGGAGAGAATATTCTCCAATCAAGTCGGTTATGTAATGTGCTAAGTAATCAAAAATGATTTCATCTCGTTGATTGCTCAACAGACATGGGGAAGAGCCGTCAATCCTCCGCAGGTAAATATCAAAACCATGGCTTCAAGTATAAACAAACAATAACAAGCTTGCTATGCATGTACAATGCATCCGGGAAAAAATGCATGCTTTGCTTAAAGTATGCAAGCATAGGAAAGTTGCATGTTCTGCTCGGGCAGTGGATTATTCTTTTTTAATTCATCATGTTATATTAACATCACATCGCTTTAAGTTCGTGGAAGAGGGTTTTCTTACCTATATCCAATGTTATTCCAGGCATGATTTTCAGTTCCTCCTTGGAGGCTTTTTGTTATTCCCCATATATTTCTTGCATGGCTTTTAGCTGCAGTATGACAGGTATTAGTGAAGAACAGCCCCATAAACACATGTAGTTAGAAATATAGTTATTATTATTACCCTGTGTTCTGAAGCTTCCTGTAGTTTGCTATGTAATTTTCTTTGCTTCTATTAATGTTGATATTAAGACTACCACTACCATATCCATTAAAAAAATGACATTTGTAATATTTGCAAATACATTACCATTTTCTGATTTTTTAAAGAATGACATCAGAGAGAGTTTTAAGGTAAAAGGAAGAACTAAGATGGTTTTTGGTTTGGTTTTTTCATGTGTTGAAAAATATATACTGCTCAGCTGCATGTAATGCTTGAAAGGTTATGGGATGCTTTTTATTTACTATTTGAATTCATTTTATTTCATCACTTACCAGTATTGATTTGCTCATCCAGGGTTTTAATCCATAGTGTTTCATATGATTTGTATGATCCCATAGTATTTTCTTCTGCAGGTTTGATGTTGATTAACAAGCTCTTTGGCCCGAATTCTCAAAGGAGGTTTAAATTTAACCCGCGGTTTAAATCTTCATTTACATAAGTATAGCAAAATAAGCGTGGCACAGTCAAAGGTCCAATATTAGACTCGCGCAAGGCAAGGTAGGCTTAAATTACACTAATTTTAAACCATGGGTTATGTAAATGAGGATTTAAACCTCCTTTGAAACATTAGGCCTTTATGTCTAGTTGGTACCGCTATTGAAAGGCAAATAAACAAACAAAAACCTTATCAGTTTCCTCCTTACCCTATTTTCTAGGTGTTTAATCATATAATCTGGAAGCTAACTACATTCAGTCTCACTTGATATATGTGCCATATCTTCCAAAATGTATTGACATCATCGTCCTCCGCAAATATGAATGCCTTTTTATTTGCAGGTATTAACCTATTAACCTATTGTTGCACGAGTATGATTTTCATTTGATTGAATTCTGCATCATTGATTTATTGACGTGTCATGATTTATAAGTTGTATGTCTGTGGGGGTTTTGCTTCAGAGATGCAGTGTCATTCAAGGTTCAGGGAAAACAGATGTTCATGGTATTTATATCCACTAAATAGGACAAAGGGAGAATGGTATTGTTTACTTGGTTTTATGAGGGTGTCCTAAAATATAATCTGCAAATTGTGAACATCATATTGACTTCATACACAATAAGGGGGAGAAAAAATCTTGTTTTCTAACATTTATTCGTATTTCATTTCAGATTTTTTATAAAATGGTAAATTTCCTCTGGCTTTTGATGAAGGCCCTTGATTTGATCCAAGGTTTATTAATTTTCATCATCCAAAATAAACATTCAAATTCTAGATTATGGAGAACTTTTTATTTAGAGGTTCTTGTTCTTTGCTTTTGGAAGGTATAATGGACTATGTGGGCTGATTGTAAATATCTTCTCCCACCTTTCCCCCTACTGCACTTATTTGGTTAACATATGGTTATACGGTTGAGTTATCACATTGTGTAATAATTCATATTGGTGTATTTGGTTACCTAAACTCTAAAAAAAACTCTCTCTCTCTCTCTCTCTCTCTCTCTCTGTTTCTCTCCCTCTCTCTCCCCACATTTTTTCACACCATTCCTTCGTCTCGCAGAGCCAAAAGTCGTTAAAAGACAGCGTACAAGACATGCTCATCAAGCACCATCTCTTCAGCTGGGACCTCTAACTTCTAACCTTTGACCTCTAGCTGACCCATGACCCCTGACCTTGGATGGGGTCAATCATTGCACATCCGGAAGCTCATTGCACCCTCATGATGGACTCTTTTTAGGTTCATTAATTCATCCGTGGATTGTAAGGTTGAATAACTTTAAAGTTATTACAGATACATCGTTAGTAGCATGCAAGAAGTTGTGGTACTTTATTTGTATGGTACTTTCATATGTCATAACCTCATTGAATGAATCTTTTCTTTTATGGTTATTTTTGTTTTACTCTAACTTGACATCACAATAATATTATATTGATATGGTGACCAAGGTCCATGTGGACATGTATGTCAGAGGTAAATCCTCAATTATGTGCACTTCATATATTTCATTACAGAGCAAAGAGGCTCATCGTCAAGAAGTTATGACAAATAAAGGATAATGCCAAATTGACTGATGTGACAAACATGTTTTGATGTTCGATATCAATTGTGTGCTACTCCCAAGGGTGACAGTGCTATGCTCGGGTCATCTCACTTTTGCTGAACAATTTATTTCTACAATTCAGAGGGGAACATTCAAGCATGAAAACAACTGATCCGTCTTTAGAATGTCAACGTGTAGGAATTTTTAACTCGGGAAGAAGAAAGTGTGTTCAACCCTGCCTACAATAGAACATTCTTGTATTATTGGTATTGTAGATTCAGTATGATCATTCCTTTTAATAGTCCCAACTGCTTGTTTCCTTGTTTGGATGTTGGACCCTGCCCTTCTTCCTGACACACACACAAAAAAGTTTTTTGATCCCAATATCAAAGCTTTGATTGCTTGTATGAAGTTGTTATGTAAACACCAAGATAATCATGACCCAAAATAAAACATGGATTGCTCTGCAAACATGACTGTTTGTATAACATGATCAGCAAATCACATTTAATACCTCAGTCACACTGCTAGATCGATTCAATAAAGACCGATTCTTTGCCATTGGAGGTAACATCAATGTTTGATCGATTTGTGCTCGGTCTGGTAGGTGTGACTGAGACTGGTATTTGTACACATGCCAAAAGAAAGGGCTGTGGACTCAGGACAAGAGATGTAAGGCTCATGGAATGTTTTTATTTTGGCTCACATGGATTGCAACGTGACTTTGAATGCTCATAGCCAATGCAAGTGAGCAAATTTGTCATATAAATAGTTTCATAGTAAAACCTGGAAATAATGACAGGCTTTGGTATGTAGTTGGCGTAAGGGGTTTCAAGAAATAATTCTGCCAAGGGAGAATTTCAAGGATAAATTTTTACTGAGGTTGGATATATATATATACAAGAGAGGGTTTCCATCTACATGATGAAGTTCAGGAAAGAAAAAGATCTCTGCTCAATGCAAGTTTATTTTCATCAGGAATGTCTTTTATACCCTTGGAAGTTTCCCCTTTGGAATATTATCTAATATCCTCAAATTTGAGACCCCAGTTACATCAATAAGACCAACATCAGACCAATAAGAGACAGAACAAGACATTAGATTACCCCTGCTGGCCAAGAATCAGTTGGCCTGGAATTTGTCAGTAGTTGCTTTAGTGGTTTGACTGAAGCATAAGGCCCGTGTTTCACGCTAGATATCTTGCAATAAGTTTTCTATAATGAATGCAAATGTCTTGCACTAACCACTTGTTGTATATATGACAGAAGTCATAGTGGTGGAGTATAGGGAAATCCCAGACCTTGATGTATATTGTACACAGATGTGTGTGTGTGTGCGCGTGTTGAGTTATCAAGGCTTTCCATACCGAGAGGGCAGGGAGAGTTGGGATAGAAAGGGGAGAGAGTGCTGGCCAGCTAATCAGAATGCTTTGTTTAGAAAGAGGGCGGAGCCTGCTTGTGGTGGCCCCTCCCACCTCAGTGGGCTGCATTCTAGAAAATGCATGTGAGGAAAGAAAAGAGAGAGAGAGAGCTAAAAATAGCACCCCTAACATTTTGGTTAAGATGGCCAAAACATTAACTACATCAATTGTATGGAAACAGCAAACTGCACAAGGAACAAAGTAAATCTGCCTTAGGAGCAAAAGGGCTGTAACATAGAGAAAGAAGGGCGTTAAATGAGTTAAGTTATATGTAGAGTTAATCCCTTTTGGCTTTCAGCAGACAAATTTGCTAATTTTTGTGGTATTAACATAGCCATCCTGGAGCTTGCCGAAAGACAAAATTATTACTTAATTTTCCATCAGTTATTTAAGTAGCTGGACCACCTGCATTTGTCTTTCTTTATCTCCCAGATGAGTCAAGTTTGTTTCGCTACTGTCCGTCTAGATTATCCGCATGGGAACTTTGTTTTGTCTCAATTTTCAAGATCAATATGCATTAAACCATGATACAAGGTCTGACAATCGAATTGAAAGCTTCCTTTTCTTACCTTTCAAGTGTGTGGTTTCGAGAAACATCTTCTAGTCGAAAATGGAGGAAGAAGTCCATGGCAACTTGCCAAGAAATTAATTTGCCACTCTATGAAACCTCAAATTACTATGCCATGAGCATTTAAGAAATATGCCATTAAGGAAACCACAGTATTGCCTGCCAGTCAATGCCATCTAGCTTATTTAGGTTTAGTCCATTCACAACATTACTAGTGCTAGCAGCTGAAAGTTATTACCAGTTTGGCTTTGGCAAGGTGCCATGTGCTCAAAGCTGGTGACCATTCAATGAATCATAATAAATGGGTTTGCCATTTTGTAAATAAATCACTCAAACATCATTTTGTGTGATTTTAATGAGTGAGGTAGAAGAGGGAGGGTGTTAGCCGTATTTAGTTTGCAGTTTTAATCAATCTCTGTTTTGTGGTTTTGTAATTATATGTACAGGATCATTAGGTTTCGCGTTTGAATAGTTCCTCTCTGATTGTAATTGAAATGCAAAATTTAAGGGCAAGGACCTTCAGTATTTATGTTTGATTTTGCCACTCAAAATATAACTTGTAGTTTTTGAGTAAGTATATATGTCAATCACAAGACCTGATGTTTTTGCAAGTCACTGTTTCACATTTATTAATAGATTGTTGGTATATTTGTTTACATACTTGCAATGAAATCAAGACATACAGTATTTGAAGTGTAGCTTATGCTTAGAGATGTTATTTTCTCTGCTGAATGTATAACTTCATAACTTAGGAGATTCTTTTCCAAGGTTTTTGTCTCTTATCATATTATTAACTTCGTTTAGATCAAAATTGATTAAAATAAAATGTAATTTCAAATGTTTGTGTTACTGCCAAAGAAATTGTTCAGGGAGGGCAGAATTATGCTGTGTAGAATATGTGCAATGGTAACGTGACAATTAAAAGGTTTTTGTGTATTGCCAGGTTTTTGTATTACTATTTATGATTGGAAAGAATGATTTATTTAGCTGTTAATTTTAAACCATTATTATTTTGTGGGTAGAAATAGATTTAATCTAAGTTATGTGTCTGAAATATTTTGTTTGATTTGCCTCATTTGCTGGAGTTTTTTTTTTATCCAGTGGATATGTTCATGCTCTCCTATTTTCTGATTAGATTGAGTCCATAGCTCATTTGTTGTGTATTTTCCATAACACATACGCAGTGCAGCTCTGGAGATTTTAACGTACTTTTGCATTGTATCAAAGTGCAGCGTAGCGTGACATTATTCAGCAGTGCATTGTGTACAAAACAAGAAGTTTGAATCCATTGTTCGAGCCAATTTTACTGCGAACACTTGTTTGTTATTGCATACTGCCCTACTTACATGCTTACTAATAGGGCACTGTGTAAAGCACGGGGAGTTCAGTATATAAAAAGCACTTACTCATTCAGTTATAGAAACTATTTTTTATTTTTCAAATGTGTTAAATATCTTGGTTCTAACACACATGTCTTTAAGCACCTTGGAAAGTCTGTTAGTACATTTGTTATTTATTCACTTAATCACAACAAATTTGATTAATCCATCCGTGTCCGGAAATCGAATAATATTGAGAATCCTATAACTGTTACAATGAATGTCAACAAATGGATGTCATGCTGGTGTGATGTTATTAATAGTTTAGCACTTTACTTGAAATGGATCGTTTAGGGATACTCATATTAGGTATTTCAATTACAGTATGGATACCCACACATGTACATCTACACAATAACATGTTAACAAATGTACTTTTACAGTTTATGACCAAATGTGTATTAACACTTGTATTCATTTAGTTATGCTCACACATTCTATTCAACATTTTCCAGTCCTAAAGCATAGTATTACTTGTATTCATTTGAGCTATGATCATACATTTTATCCAACTTTTCCATCTGTATGGTGTATTTATCTTTGTATTCAATGTGTGGTGCACTCTTTCAGCCATTCTCTCATTCATTTATTCATTCATTCATTCACTCACTCATTCTTTTGATCGTTCTTTCGTTCATTCTTGTATATTCCTTCACTGTGGCATGTTTTTATCAACATGTTTACTCCTTTACAGGTTGGTAACGTGCATTGTTATGTACCGGTAGTAATTCTTTTTCGCTTACAAACTATCCTTTCAAATTCCACTGTCCTTTCAAATTCCACTGTCCTTTCAAATTCCACTGTCCTAATTTTCTTTCATGTTCTGTCATATGTGTGCTAAATAACAGTGCCTAACCCAATTAAATGGGCAAAGAGCGTTGATGGGATTGTACAAGGCCAGTAACTAAAGTGTATCGTCTTGTAAAATCACTATTGTGAATATCAAGACATACATTTAAATATGTATTTATCCAAAAGCTTTATATATATATATATATATAAATATATATATATATATTTATATATATATATAAATATTTGTGTGTAAATTAAAAGTAGTACTGTTTTGTCTTCAATTTGATTTCTTTGGGAGAAGTAGTAGTAGTAGTAGTAATATTTGTGTGTAAATTAAAAGTAGTACTGTTTTGTCTTCAATTTGATTTCTTTGGGAGAGGGATAAATGAGTCATTCCAATATTTCAGTACTTAGAATTTGAACTATGATATTAGCCTCAAATTCAATCATTGTAATTAGCAAGCATTCCAAAAAATTATCTTTGCAGTTTTTTAGTCAAATTTTCTTTCATACAATGTGTGCAATTTTCTTTTCCAAATTGTCTTTTCTCCAAACGCATATACCCATATTGAAATATTCCTATTTATTATAGCTATGAAATGGTTAAGTGATTTATAATGTAGATTTTGTTTTAATTATGTCTTTTATAAAGGTAAAATTTTGTTATATCAAACTTACTCAAAATCAAATGAGGAGATTGCAATCTTGATTTTATTTGAAAGCTTCTTGTGGATACCTACAAAAACAACAAACAATGTTGCTTCATCAAAGAACAAGTTTTGAATAATTGCAATGGTCTGTTTAGGGAATTAAAGATGCATGTACATGTACTTCCAATACGGCTTAATGGACGATAGATTATGATTGGCTAAAGCAGGTACAGATGTTATTCCATTGACCAATGAGATGTATTCTTTCTTTGATCGGGAGGAGGTGGCTTAGAGGGTAAATTGAAGTGCTTTGTCAATTGTGACACCGGTTGATTTGTAACAATATTTTGTCTTCATTCCCGTTTTCTATCTCCTTACAGACATTGCCAGCCCTGAGAGCTAGCGTTCGTGACATGCTAATTAAATATCACCTCTTCAGTTGGGAACTGTGAGGGCAGTAGTTAAGTCACAGTAGGGACAGTTGCGTCAGTTATGAAAGTTATTGGAGATTCCTTAACCAACACTGCTTATTATTGGGGTCAGAGTTATTGGAAAATATAGCACGTGGACAATTCATGTGATATACCGGTACATGTGGGTCAACTCAAGGAGGTGTTCTCAGCAATACATTTACTATTGCTTATGCATGAGGCGCAATGGCTCAGCGGTAGAGCAGTGGTATGGCAACCAGACGGTCGTGGGTTCAAAACCAACTCGATGCTCTAATGCCCTTTGAAAAGTCATTAATCTGCATTACAAAGTTCCTCAGAAAGGACTTAAAGCTGCTGCCTCCTGGTTGCTTACAAGCATACGCATGCTTAAAGTAATCGGGTAAAACAAACCCAAGTAATCAGCATTTGTGTGAATCTCAAATACTTGGATCTAACTGCTACAAAAACAATTGAAAATCAAATATTCAGTTCTTGGTTGAGAAATAGTGTTGGGATTTATGATTAAGAATCATTTGATGTCTCTCTGGCTAGTCAATAAATCTTGTTAGCTTAAAGCCCTACTGTACTAGAAGCGCTACCTCACAATCCCCTCTAGCGCCATCTCAGGTCAGCTGTAGAAGTATGTTCCCATAATTTGCTGCTTCCCTAGCTGCTCTGTTGGTTCTTGCATCGAGTCCTCTGTCTTCAAAGTGGGAATTAGGTATTGAATAATGCAGTGGTTACAAGTTGACCCGTATAAGCTTTAATAGATTTTAAAATCACAAGCAAATACTTAGTTTCTTCAACTCACCAGAACCAACATAACGTTCCTGACATTTTGTTTATATCCAAACATCGGTGTAAGAGGAGCAATAAATGTATATGTGGGGTTGTTAAAGCATATTTGGTAGGGTCTCTAACAAATTACTAGCATTACAAAGGTTGTTTGGGGGTTGGGTTTAGCTCATCTGTCAGGTGAAACTAATTATCCTCCATAGTGAAACCTGGTAGACACCAAGAAATAAAAATAAGTTGTATACGTTCTCATTTATTTATCTCGCTTTTCGATTTCTTATTCACATTTCATATATTGAAGACTCGATGCTTATTCCAACAACAAATAGGAATTCCAACTCTTTGGTTAAATCAAAGAAGGATCGCTTTCTGTAATTTAAGTGGTTTCATAATTGTACTTCATTAGCTATTTATCACTTCCTGAAGCACACAAAACATAAACAAACATCCCAGTCTTCATTATTGTCCATGTGCTTTACATACCACTCAATGTGTTTGACAACACTTTCTGGCTTCCTAATTTGTTTACCTCTTCTTTCCTGTGGATTGTTTGTTTGACAGTGTTTGTAGGATTTGTTTGTCATTTCTATCAGTGCTATAGGCTATGGTTACTAGCAGAGTGTTGCAGCAAACAGTACTTAATCAAAATTAAAGTCTTCAAAACTTTAATGAACCCCGAGTAGTAAGGATGGAAATATCTGGAGGGTCTTCACCCTTCTTTGTGTGTATTCTATTGTGTTGTTGTAAACACCAGTGCACAGTGTAAATAATTTGTACCTGTCTTTCTTTCTTTCTTTTCACTTCTCAGAGTTAGTGTGCTCACTATTTCCTTAGTTTATGTCTTGTAAGTACACAGTTGCCCATAAAGTTAGAATAACTTTTCCTACATCTTCTCATGAAATGACTGTAATGGTATTATTTCTGATAAAGTTAACATCTTGTTTTTGATAAGCCTACACATTGTTTATTTTCTTGATAGATGAAGTTTATATCTTCTCGGAACGTTTATCGATCAAACTTTATATTGGTCAATAAAGCTCTGAGAAGTTAGAAACTTAATTTATCAAGAATGAATCAAATTTTCACTATCATTTTATGAAGAAAAAAAGGATAAGAAAAATGTATATTCGAACTTCACGGGCAACAATGTAGATCAATTTCCTGTTGGGAATTTGTGACATGTTATTACTATTTATTGTGAAGAAAAACAAGAGGTGTATTGTAAGTGCTATGTTATTTGCATAGTACTAATGTTATTGGCATCCCATTGTATCACAAAACCATGCAGTGGTCTGTTCTTAGTTCTTTCTGTTAATGTGCAATGTTGAGAATAATTCAGAAGAGTATCTGAAAAAGACAAAACTATTGAAAGGTATTATGACTTAGAGATGTATATATATATTGTATATATTAATGTGTATCATCACTTGTAAAAGAACCACAATTTTTGTGCATGAATTTAAAAGTTGAAGTTACATGGGCATGGAAAATATTAGCATAGCCGTGGAGTGTTGTATAAATAGACACTATATTAATTTATGATGAAGGTGAATTAACATTTTGGCGGCTAATAAAGGAATCTTGAGTATTCTGCTCAGACTAGATCTGATATGGTAAGGATCAAAAAGAAGATTGATTAAAAAAAAGAAAGATATTATTTTCTTGTGACAGTAGTCAGTCTAGAATAAAGTAGATCTAACTAAAGAACAAACTAGTAGCTTTGTTTTTCTTTGATGTGTTGGGGGGAATGTGTTTGTGTGTGGAGTAAAGGAGAATTGAGCTACATGAACTGTAAGAATAGGGTCTGCTCGCTATTCATAAGGACAGCTATTCATAAGGATCGCTATTCATAATGTCGCTGTTCATAATGTGAAAAGAGGGTCGCTATTCATAATTCACATTGAGGGTCATTACTCATAAGGACCGCTATTCATAATGCCAAATGAGGGTCTCTATTCAAAAACGAATGTAATGTATACATACTTATAATACTTCTCATATTATGAATAACGACCCTTTTCTCTTACTATGAATAGGGACCCTTATAAATAACGACCCTGATTTTGTATTAAGAATAGCAACCCTCTTCTCATAATTTGAATAGGGACCCTCTTCTTTGGTTTTATATAGCAGTCCTTATGATGACCCTTATGAATAGTTGTCCTTATGAATAACGGTCCTAATGGATGGCGAGTCTCCCCCCGTAAGAATGATGCAGTACTAGATTTAAGGGGCTTGGTTGGGGGTTACATATGGCCGCTACCCACAAATAAACCAAGAAATGTACCTAAATATCCAAGTAGCTAGGCCTACTCTAAAGAAAAAATAATAAGCCATCCTGAATTGTGTTGCTGAACTTTGGATGATATGGGGGGGGGCTATATCTACGCCTCTGAGTCTATCCCACAGCGCAACTCCACGTTGCCTTGCCAATTGATAGGTAGAGAATGAGTCATACTGATCTCAAACATTCCAAAGTGCTACAGGTATTGACATAACACGCACCTGGATCATGGTTCTCAACGGGAAAACAAAATAGTTTGAATAAAAAACGAGAATTCCAGATCCTGTTTCTCAGTGTACGTAGAGATTACGTGATCAAAAGAACGGAATGGTCTTTCTGCATTTGTTTTCTTGGGTTCCTATGATAACGGTTTGGTCTCAGCTGATATAAAAGTGTCCACCCTCAAAACAACATTTATTCATCATCTATTGAAAAGGGCACAAAAATCGATCTCAGAATCAATCTAACTTTATCTCTGTCCAATAAATATTTCAACAAAAAAAAATATACGTAGCCTCATTTCAAAAACGAAGAGAAAGAAGAAAAATAGAGATTACATGTAGTTGTGAAATTTGTCTGTTGAATGAACTTATTTTGTCTCCCCTTCTTAATCTTAGAAGAAAGTATGGTGGTTATAATGAAGATTTGGAACAAGAGAATAATCGAGAAACACATGAGGTTGACGGTTTTGGTGAGGGTAATTGGAAAGTGATGATGATAAGGGCGACGATGATGATGACGATGGTGATGATGATAATGACGATGATGATGGTGATATGGATGACAATGGCAACGACGGTGGTGACAATAATGAAAATGATGACGACGATGATGGTGATAATGATGATGATAATAATAATAAGAACGAGATTGATCAACAACGACATATATACAGAGGTGGGTAGCAGTGGCAGATCCAGTATTTTGGGGGCGGATCTACCACACAAAACAAACGTAAGATAGAGTTTAAGCGAGCAACCCTCCAATTATTGATTAAGATGACGAGGAGGGATGTGAGTATAATAAAAATGTAGAAAAATCTACACAGTGCTAGCAAGTTATGGGGGCTACGGTAAACCAAACATGTTCATAATTGTCAGATGATATTAGCTATGAAATCATAATCGTGATCATGGAACGCCATAGTTGCAGTTACCAGGGAACTTTTTTTTTGCATCCTTGTTTTATAAAAAAGAGTTAGGATGTTTGAAATAATATTGATTTTTGTGTGTAGCTCACTGAAATGACGATACCCTTTCCATGATTTTCCAGATGACAGCGCACTTCAAAGGCTGTAGCAAAAGTTTGTTGAACCTAGATTCATTCCTACCTCGATTGTGACGTACTTGGATGATGACTTTCAGCTATATTTCCCCATGGGAGTGATTGCAAAAATACAGGGAGAGGAGAAAGATTTTGGGTATGTTGAGACTGTGAAACAGTTGCGTTGAGGAGCAAGGGAGCACATACACCCTCCCCCACCCCCAATCGAATGAAGAAACGAACAGAGAGAGAGAGAGAGAGAGAGTGGGAGAAAAGGAAGGAAGGAGAGAGAGGGGGGAGGCAAGGTAAAATGGGATATGATACTACTCCCTCCCTCACCCAAACCATACTCGATATCTGATCATCTCGCATTGCATCCATCTATATAGTGCCCCCCCCCCTCCCTCCATGACATCAGTGCCCTCAGTAATGTCTGGACCCTATAGCTACCATGTTTGGGGGCTGATGTGATCTTAGTTAAGGCAAAAAGTTACTAGTAACTTCTTGGTTAAGGCCAAGTTAGTAATGTCAAGTGTGAGAGCAATGAGGAAATACAAAGTCCCTCTGTCAATCTCTTGAAATGCGACGTCCCTTGATTGAAAACTCAACGGGTTAAGACTTGGCAAGGGGTAAAGAAACAAATGAGAAAGAAAGAAATATAGGTTGTCTGAAGGACATCTTTAATCAACAGTACTACACACTAACAATGGAGGATTTACGGAGGGGTACACTAGCCAATGCCCCTTTATCTAAACAAGTCAATAAAGCATACCTGAATGCAACGACAGTGCCCTCTTAATAATTGTGCCCCCTAGCTCCCCTCCTCGTGAAATCCTTAATTCGCCCCTGTGAGTGTGAACTACCACGGTGGTTTTTCTCGAGCACATTAATCAAAATAATTAGAAGATAAGATATATTTTTTCATATGGCTGAACACAAATGTCATCAGTAAATATCACCTCGTATCTTGAAAGGGTAACGATCATGTACTGGTCGGTCCCTAGGGCGTCTCTGACCTGCCTCTGAACCACTATCCACCCCCAACCGTAAACCGTCACGTCCCTGTTCGAATTAAATTTAGACGAGGACCCATCACGGTCTATTTCCGTATTAGACATAGGGTACAACAACTACAGTTTGATCAAATCAACAAGATGAATAGAACACCAAAAACAAAATGCAAAAACGGGGCACAATGCCATTCGAAAAAAGCAACGACAGGCTCGGCGTAAATTTTGGACTTCCTTGAAATTTGAAAGCATTTCCCCTTCATTCCGCTTTTGAAATGTCAGTGTTTGCAGAACGAGTTGAAACCGGTCTCTTCAGGCTGGCCAATGATTATAAATTCACTTTTTGAGAAACAGGGAAATCTACGATGTTATTAACTACTCGTATCTCAAACACATCCATAGTAACAATTATTTTGACGAATAAAGGCCTAAATTATGTGTTGGCATATCCTTACAACAATAACTGCACACGAGCCTTCCACCCAACAGAGGGTGAGAAGGGGTTGTTTGCGACCGAGAGCTCTCAGGATAATAGACTATTGTTCTGTATACCAGGTCAGTGCCGTACCCCCGACACACCCCCAACACACCTCCCAAATGGAGAGACCGTCGACCAATGGCAAGTCAGATTCAATGGTATTATGCAAAAGACGAGAGGGAAGGGTATACAGAGTACAAAACAAATCTATATATGCAAATAAGTGAAATTGACATCGATAACCTAGGGCATTGAAATTAAAAAATTGATCGGTTCTCTCTCTCTCTCTTTCTCTCTCTCTCTCTCACTCTCATATGCTTTCTCTCTCTATTTACATGTCTCCCCTCTCTCTCTCCCCGATGACAATGGTAATTCTGAAAGCTCTATAGTTCCACGTCTGCTGAGTCAACCCTTCTCAAGTATCTAGCAATTAATGCTCCTCGAAAAACAAATAGAGGAATAATCATTCCCTTCAACGAAACACGTTTAACTAATCTTCAATTGAGTTCTTTCTTCAAAGATAAGTTTCTCATTAAAACCGCTTCTCTAGAAACACTTTAGCTTGCTCAGTACTTATTATAATAGGACATAGCATTTTCTTAAAGTTCGGCAGACAATATAAATGGTCATTTGTTTCCCCCTTTCTATGCGTTGATTTCCGTGAGTCACCATACGGTGTGTCAGGATGTATGCACATGTAATAGCAATAAAAATGTCAACAGACCATGAGATTCGCGAGAAGATGATGTACAATAAATGATATGGTAAGATGTCCATGGTGGAACCATTTCAAGCTGCTTGAAGAGTCGACGTTAGAAAGAGCACCAATAGTACCCGGTTGTGAAGGGGGATGGATGTGTAAACTTGTAAAGGAATATATCGCGAAGATTGGACAATCTTGCACTATAAAAATATGGAGAGAAAAAAAATGCCCTATTATAAGTAACTGAACAAGCAATAGTTTGATGGTAACCTCATCTTCGGAGAAAGAACTCAATTTCAATTTCAAAGAACTCCTGTTTCAATTGAGTTAATCTTGTTTCGTTGAAGGGAATGATTATTCCTACATTTAATTTAGAGTAAAGTAAACAATCGAAAGGACACGTACAATGGCCTTTAGTAGAACCCGGGTAGAACCATAAACTGAGGATCCTCCTGACTGAGAAATTAGGGGGGAATTTTACTCCTAGCCCCTTCCATTTCTGACTTTCTTAAACATTTAAAGTTGAAATTATTGGAACACTTTTGGTATGTGAGAACGGTGGTGTAGTGAGGGTACAGAGGGTACAAGCACCATGGTCCAATTCCTCTGTGGATTGAAATGATAATAGGAAGATGAAAAATCTTTGATTAGGGGTGTTAGCGAGAGGGAATCACAGCATCCTCTTTTCACATTCTCTTTCCACCTCTCTTTTTGTCACCATCGATTCGACTGGTGCACATCCACCCTCATAACCACGCAACTGGCGAGAAACATTGGCCAATAATGAACGGCACACCTTCCTGCATCTTCCCCTGTCTGGATGTGGATCTATTCAGAGATTGTTCACCTATTCAGATTCCATAACAATCGCTATTATCACAACAGTCAAGGACAATGTCAATGACGAATGACGATGTCAAAGTCAATGACGATGACTGTCACTGAGCTGGTATGTGATAAAACAAAGGGAAATGAAAATGAAAGACAGACAGACAGGCATGAATCATGTTATATTTATATCTGAGTATTGAGCAATGAAATGGAAGTCCCCAACTTTGAATTCAAGCCGAAATTAATCTAGAGCATGAAAAATGGAAGATGTTGAAAGACGAGGTGGCGAATTATAGGATGCCTAGTCGGATGAGGGGCGACGCCATAGGAAAAGAATTAGATTTTCAAGTGTATTTAGGGACCTAAAACAGCTGTCGGGGACACGAATAGGGGAAGGGCGTTTTTATTTGTAGCATTTGGTGTCTGCTTAATGTAATGTGTAAATTATGGTACGCCACATTGCGGGGGTGGTGCCCTCACGTCCCCGGGATCAACGCAGTCATTATTTTGTTTGCTTGAAGCACTTCGTGCATGTAGATGAGAAAATACAGTAAATAGAAACCAACTGAGCACGTTGAATTGATTTGAGAAGCGAATTGATTTGAAACACAGACAAAACTTCCATTTTGTTTTCGTTTTCTCCTTGGCCTCCGATGCCATTGACTCTGTGCGTCAAATTCAATTTTCTAAACGAGTTCTCCACATTAATGAACGTCCGGAATCAAAAGACAATCTATTTTGTTTTAAAAAAATCAGTTCGTTTTAGGTTTATTAGATCATTATTCTTGCCCACTTTAAATCTTGTTTCAAGACATCAGTTTTCAACAAACTGCCACCCTCTACACAGGTGAAGGAAATGGGTACCCGGTAGCAAGACACTCTTTGAATCCTTCAGCGTCTTTGATGTTACCTCTTGTAATAGTCGTATAGCGCCTTGTTTCCTCGGGGAAAGGCGATGTAATCCAACTGTTAGAAGTTACATTGTAGTTACTTACAATGAAACAGAGAGAGGGAGAGAGAGAGAGAGAGAGAGAGAGAGAGAGAGAGAGGGGGGGAGAGAGAGGGGGGAGAGTGAGAGAGAGAGAGAGAGAGAGAGGGAGAGAGAGAGAGACTGAACAACATTTACATTTAACTGTACTTAAGCACATTACTTTGTTTGTCATCCTCTGGTATCTTTTTTAGATTAAATTAATCTAACTGCGAAAATAATAAAACCTTGATATCATAACAAGAAGTTACGGTGTGAAATTGGTGTCAAATCTGTTCTGAAGTTCACCCAAAGTATCTCCACAGCTTGCCTATCGAAGAAAGACCAAAGCAATCAACAGCAGAACGAGGGCCAGTGGTATAGAAGGATGAGCGGGGGTTGTGGGAAAAGAGTTTCAGAAGTTACTCTGTTGCCGTGGTAACGGTGTTCTTGTTGAGATGATAGATATCATGTTTCGGGTGAGGAAAGAGAATGATCTGTGCCATCCCGACGAGAACAACATCTGCTGTTTTTGAAACAGGGAGTTGTTTTGAGCCAGATTTGTCTCCTTTCCCCCGTTTATTCTTTCTTTATGAATCGTATATAGTTCTTTTCCTAGGTCTAAAATAGGATGACCATTACCCGATGACCTCTGTTATAAGAGGTAGGTCATAAACCATCTGTATGAGGTTTTTTTTTCTTTCTTTGCTACTTTTTTCTGTCCTGAATCTCTCTCTCTCTCTCTCTCTCTCTCTCTATCTCTATCACTATCAATCTATATCTGTATATATATGTCTCTGTCTATCTTTGTCTCTCTGTCTGTCTCTCCTTATCTCTCTCTTTCTTCGAGCCGTACATTCGTCTGCCACCCCTTTCCCTTTCTTTCAAAATATCTTCCAATCTTATAGAAACCCATCGTAAGTCAGTCACCTGCTGTATATGCGTGTTCCCATCCAACAAAATCAATGATAATAATTATTGTTCATCTTCATATCTTTTTTTTTCATGATTTATTTCTACAAAATACCGGTAATTAAAAGAAATAAGAATGTTTAATTCTTGTACAAAAGTTAAAATTTTTCTATTATGAGGCTGGAGATTGGCACTCGTCAAGCACATGTACGATAATACACCAACGCAGTCTGTACTTAACCGGAAGAAGAAGAGATGTGGCGGCTATAATCATTTTAGCGCAAGATTTTATAAATTCTATGTACGTCATTTTGCGGGGGGGGGGGGGGGGTATCCATAAAAACTCCGAGCCCCGCCCAGTGCTGTGCATCCCCGTATTGAACGGTGCCCCTACCTCATTTACACCCCTCCAAACCTCCTTTTCTGTCCTTGTCTTGTCTGGCTTTCAAATTCTCAGAAAATTATCGACCCCCTTCTCCCCTCCCCGCCCCTGATGATGCGAGCTGGTGATGGGATAAAGAGATATGAACTGGGAAGACGTCCTCATCTCCCCTTCCCCTCCCATTGTTCTACATTATCTCATAGCACAATGATGTCTAGACGGGGCATTTAGATGGTTATTTCAATAAAGAGATGGCCTTTGTGGGATAATAGCTCTATTCAAACCCACGTGGTTTCGATTTAAGTAAATGTGGTTATTTGTCCACGCGTTTACCTAATTCTTTAAATGGTTATGCCTTAGGAGTTTTTAAAAAAAAGACTTGATCTGTTATACTTTAGTATTGCACAATTTATTTTTTGAGGAAGAGGGACAATCTAAATCAATCATGTCTTCTTATAAATGAAAAAAAAAGGATAAAGGTTTTGGCAGTGGTAAAAATACCATATACTTCATTGTCCCATTAGATCTGACAAGTATAAACAATTCCCTTTATAATATGCACATCTCTTTCACAGTAAAGATGCATGCTTATTGATCCTAATTATTATTTTCAAAACAAGATAACAACTCGTAATTTCATCTAATGTAATGTACTCGTTTGTTGTAGGTCATGAGATTGGCTATTGAAATCAGAACTCCTAGTCTGTACGACTTCATTGGAAATATTTTTATAGCAATTCTTCAAGCGTAAAGCTTACTTGAGTACAAGATGATTGAATTAATTCATCGATGAAGTTTTTATATGCTTGCAGTTTGTAATTATCATTTTTTTTTTGTTGTCAATTTGTGTAGCCTACATCTCCTTTTAATCATTATCGTGTTCCATGTTAATTCAGTCGTAAGACTGCGTCCCTGGAATTCATTCATACAGCCTTTCAGACAATACAATCATCCTCTCAAGTCAAAAGAAAGATCACAGACATTTCCAGATTGTTTTCAACTATTAGAGAATAAATATGTCATGAATTAAAAAACTCATTGCCAGGGCGTCACAAGACCAATTTGAATATGTGCGTCGGACCAACTTTGCCGACAAGCCAGCTGAAATGTTTGTAACAAGCCGACAAAAAACGGAGTCATCGGTGCCTCAAATATACCGGCAGCCAATCAAAATGCCAAATAAGTCGATATAATCTTTTTCATGGGGGAGGGGGGGGGGGTCACAACCCCAAACCCCTCAACAGACGCACTCGATCCTCACCAGTATACCATGCACGCGCATTTACAAAAAGCCAGACTCTAATCAGAACGTCTAATTCGTCTAATCATTGCTTC
This sequence comes from Hemicentrotus pulcherrimus, assembly GCA_003118195.1. Classification (NCBI taxonomy): domain Eukaryota; kingdom Metazoa; phylum Echinodermata; class Echinoidea; order Camarodonta; family Strongylocentrotidae; genus Hemicentrotus; species Hemicentrotus pulcherrimus. Next base: position 90,727 of record BEXV01000738.1, read on the forward strand.
CACAATAGACATAATACACTCTTAAAGAGCTTTGAGAAGACCTCATTCATACGGGTAATTAACGAATCATTAATCCCATCTAAGCTTGTTAAACATGGACGAGTATCAATAGAGGTTTAAAATACGAATCCTAACGCCGGCTATGCTGTGTGTAAACATGGATACCAAATGGTGATTATCGTTAACTTCCGTAGACGGAATGGATATCAAGTCATCTACATAATTTGGGTTAATATTTGATATAGCCTTCCGCCCCATCACAATTTAAATAATTTAGGGCTGTGGGATATTGGGAAAGTCATGTCGTTATGCTTTCGCAATATGTGTTTATTTGGACGAGACTTCATTACCATCTCAGTAGGTGCTAAACACCAGGCGAAATGTGAGACCGAATTTTGGTTTCTATACATTTGATTTTAAATAAAAAAATATAATTGTAGTTTAGATGGAGAAAGTCTACTTTTGTACCATTCATTAGGGTATAAAGGGTAAAATAATGCACCTGATCTCTGTGACATGCACCTTCGGAACTGAAAAAATACCTGGTAAATTAAGTTAGTGTCTTCGTTGTAATAATATTACAAAAACGGTGCTTGTAAAGCGCTTACCACCGTTGTCTCTAAGCGCTATGGAATCCGAAACTGTGTGTTGATAATTACGTAACTGTGTGATATCGAAATAATGGTAATAATAATAATAATAATAATAATAATAATAATAATAAAAATATGTCTTGTTTACCAAGGGTTGCCTCATCAGTATTAATACATAATGTATAGATGCATGTTTATATATATAAATAAGGGTATAAAACTAAGTTGGTCTGATATAAACATTTATCAACGAGTTTTTCTAGAAGTTTAATAGTTGCCCAAACAAATAATTAAGAAAATACAGATTGAATAATCTTGTATGTTTAGATACTTCTAAACTGAACTTGAACTTCTTCTTTGATTAAAGTCATACCAGCGAGTGGTTTCCCTTCATATTCCATAATCCATTAATTTACCAAATAAAGAAAAACATCCCTGGGAAGAAGAAAACAAATATATATATATCACTGTTTCGTAATAGCCAAAATTGTGTAAAGTTTATGTGCGAGTGATTCTAAAATCGTAGACACCGTTACAGTGTATAGATGAATCACTGTAAATTAATTCTTTGTAGTTTCACGTCCAATTATAATTCAGCTTCCCAGCAGCTTTATAATTTGGTCTGATTGTTCAACACGTAGCTCTATCTTGAACAATGTTGAATAGACTTGAAACTGGAACAGAAACTTGTAAAATGACAAACACGGATGTGATTAATGTTATAGAATTTATTACAAATTCTACAACTCATTTATGGTTGTCGCTCACTTCAGACACGGTCCACAATTGAATGGGATTAAGCCTGTCATGAAAGACGTGGATCACGTTCTATTTAATATATTGAAAGGGACTAATAATGATGTCGTCCTATTTATATAATCATCCGATCTAAGGCGGTCTCTAACCGTCTGGTTTCCCCCCTTTCATTAGTCTGGCAGATCTTTGTACAAAGAAGTCCCGTCCGTTTGTAATTAATGATGCAATTTGCATTTCAAAAAATTTTCGAGGATCAAAAAAAAAAAACCCAGCGGCACTCCCAGTCTCTTTTAAGGCGAGGCCAGAGCGGGAG
>BEXV01000738.1:99851-114816 GCA_003118195.1 Hemicentrotus pulcherrimus
CCCCACCCCGCCCCTTCCTACCCCGCCCCTTCCTCTCCCTTTTCTGGTTGTTCCCGTTGTACATTGCTTTCAGTTTTATCTCGTTAAACATAAATTATTTTAGTTGACCTATCTCTGAAAATGGAGCACTAAGTTCCTCTATCCTTCAGTATATATTGATAAGAATGCACTTTGACCTTCAAATCTATCTCATCCCATTTGTTTCATCGTATTTCATCCACGGCGACCGAAGCTGTTATGACATGTGCTGCATATTTTGATGTCATGTCTCGTGGTGAAATGCGTTTACAGAGTAAATATTCAGATAAGTTTCAGACAAGTTATCTGTATAAGGGTTTTATAAACAAGCTTGACTGACGTCTTGCGTTATCTAGATATTTGATCTGAAAGAAATAGACTTTGGTATTATTTACTTTAACGTAGTCTGATTTATTGGAAAGATATTTGTCTTTTAGTGTCGTATGCGAGGCCGTTAAAAGGGTGACGAAATAGAGCATAACTTGAATCAAAGATTAGCAAAAATGGACTTTGTTTTTACACGCGAAGTTGTAATTAATGAATGGGCAATGGTGCCAATAGCGAAGAGGGCAGTTAAATGCATTATGTACTGTAAGGTTTGGAGTGAGGTTTGTAGTATTTTCCCATCAGGCTCTCATCAAATTCGTTCGTTCTAGTTGTTTCAATTATAAAATAACTTAAATCAATTCCGATTAAAATGTTCAAACATGCGACGTGTCACAGAGGACGCTGCCTATTAGTTGTGGTGTTTAATCTACCACACATTATTTAAAATGAGATGAATTTGTATCGGGGATTTGGAGGCAATGTTTTCTTCTTTCCCGGTCCTCTGTCAATGTCTATAACAATAATTTTTAGAGGCGTAATGTGCTCTTCAGTACCATGATTTCACCAGTTGTTATAAATGTGATCCCTACGGTTCGTTTCACACTTTCAGTAGTATATGCTGTAGAAGTTCCACATTGTTTTCTTCTTTGATGTTCTCTCATGATTAAAATCCGGGGCATGTGTTTACTCATGTTATATAGTTCAGTGCTTAGAGAGCAACTCCTCCGTCAACGTCAAAGTCACCTTGTAACTAAGCTGGCAAACAGCATGAACGCTCGACCTTTCACCTTTCATCGAGGTGCGTCCCTTTCCCAGGTCCGCAGCGGGGGACGTGAGGGTGATGTTATAGGGTCAGGCATTGATTGGGGTGTGACGATGCCAATAAAGGGAAGAAAAAGGTTGTGCAAGATATCAGTGAACACATCGAGTTCACAAGAGCAATTACGATAATTATGTATCCAGGGAACAGAATTCGTTGCTGAAACTTCCAAGGGTAGGCCTCCATGAAATTGGCCATTTCCTCAAACGAATGATCTCGGGAAAAATAATTTTGAATAAGGAAAAAGAAGTGATCTTCAAAGAGAGAGGCAGCAAGTTAGACTGAAGAAGCAAATCATGTCAATAAAAGGTCATGGTAGGGGGTGTGTTTGCTGTGAATTAGAAATCGACCAATAGGCGTCCTTGTTCTTTAAAGAACTGTTTTTCCTCCTTGATGATTCTTTTGAATTTCATTGGTAAACTTTAAACATTAGACGGATCAATTGGCTGGTCATTAAATAGAAAAATCATAATGATCGGTCATTGGAAAGTGCTCATTACCAGTTACGCACTGCTAGGTAACCAATCATTAAAGAAGGGTCTACATTATCATTTTATAATTTGCTATGATTTTCTAACCAATATCATTTTTTTTTTCTATCGTTTCAGTCGCCCCGCAGCGAGCATGGCCTCTCAACTTAGTAACAGACCTGCCCTCACCGGCCGATCAACAACAGGATGTACTTGAGACCCTTGAAGCCATCGAACGACAGACCTTCCTACAGATCACCGAACATGATCTGACACGAGACAACCGACAGTACACACCTCACAAGTGCTGTAAGATCGGCAAGAAGGTCGCTGATAAGGGTCTTTACTGCACCATTGATCTCATGCAGGTAATTGGAAAGAACTTCTGTCATTTTCAAGGTTGAAGGGTGTACTTTGGTAAAAAGCGATTCTTTACTAGGTAGCCTAAAATGTACCTGGAGTAATACTAGCAGACACCTTCGTTTGAAAATTTAGCAAATTTGAAAGAAGACGACGAGACAGAGACGACCAACACTGTTGAGAGAGAGAAAGGGGTATTCGTTACATGCTATATCACTTTTATCCATGAATATTTATACATCATTGCAGATAGAACACCTGAGTTGTAATACCAACGAAAAAGGTTACAGTCAATTGCAGACAATGTCATCTTGAGCATTCTAATTTGTGTGTAAGAATTGGATAGGAGCATAAAGTCATGTTGATACCGTTACCAAGGAAAACGAAACGTAGCCATACTATTTTATGACATCATGGATGTACTCTAGTTTCATGATGATAACTATTTATGGAACTTACAATGGTCTTTGGTGATTCGTATCAAACGACATCATTCCAAACAAAAAACTCGAATGTTAATCTTGAAAAATTTCTCTCTTTCACCAGGTTGAGAAGAAGAACAACCAGGTGTACCGTCGCAAGATGAAGTTCCAGGATGCCGTGCCACACGCTTCAGACGTGACCTACAAAACCCTGATGATGAAGGTCGAGAAGTGCTACCCCAACAAAGCCTCAAGGTCCATGTTCAGCAAATGCTGCGAATGGCAACTGCAGATCAACACAGACATCGACAACTGCAAATTCCTGGAGTCGAGAGAGGCCAGGAAAGAGTGCAAACAGAGAGTGCGAGCGCGAGAAGCGTAGAGGACACCTCCAAAAACTCAAAAGACTATGACAGGACATTCTTGTAAATTGTACATTCACAACAGAAACTGTGTTCTTCGATGTGAACGACGTGCGCGAGGTGAAGGCGAGAGGTACTACAATTATATAAATTATGAAAAATATCTGCATCGTGTAACTATTTGCTCGTGGCATGATACGGGGCATGCTACGGTTGCAAGGAAAAGTTGCGTAGTTGATTCGATTTGAAGAAGGTTAAAGGAATTTGATATTATTTATGTCGTTTGTTGCAACACAGGTCCGAAAAGGGTCCAGTCGGGGTCCAGTGATAAATACATTATCTTACAGTTTAGATATAAACACATCTACTAAGGACATGACCTGAAAAATCAGTTTGAAGGGTCAGGATAGACTTGGGCTAATCAAGGGTTATGTAAGACAATAATATTTCACATGGAATCCATTTTGTAACACTTTAAAACAGTTTAGTCGGATGAACAAAATGTGATCCTCTTTTATTAACCTGCTTTCGAATCCTCTACTACCATGGGGTAGATGCAAACAAACAAAAAGGAATATTATATTGATTTGATTGATATCCTTTTGCGATCTAAATTGTTGTGCACTCTCGCTTTTCAAACCAAGCTTACACAGCAGCTTTATGAAGTGTGTAACTTTTATTAATATATCACTGCCAGTATTCATTGAGTTAGTGCCTTCATTCATTTTGTATTTAAGCAATGTAAATATCTTATGTACAATTCACTTTTGTATAGAATGCAGCTTATTTCAAAACTGTTTTCTTCCAAGTTCTGCGTATAAAAATTATTCAATCGTATTCCAATCACGGGAGAGTATTAGCGGCAAACCCTTTTGTTGGTTGGTGAGAATTCGGAGAACTTTTGCGGCAATATCGACGTACCTCTGACGTCATTTGAGAATCGTCTTCCATCTACCACGGTCAAATGGATACTGATAAATTAATGGTTAACTATTTTATGGTCAATGTGTGATTGTACTAAACTTATTTATTATGATTAATGATAATAACTTTCTATAGAGAACAACCCACAGCGGTCAGTTTAAATTTACCTCATTCAGGTATTATACCGAGGGGTCTGTTTACTCGACCATCGGTGTGTTGTTTGCAGGTTGTTTGTCCATCTTTAGTGACCCGTATGTGTGAAAGGCATCGAGGCCAGCGTGTTTAATTAAGCTCCGGTCCAATAGATGGTCCTCAAAATGCAGATGTTTTTGTAGGACTAGGCCCGTCTTTTTTGAGCATTGCAGGCATTATTTGCAGTTCTCTGGCCTAGACAAAAGTGAGGTCTAAGTACCTCCCGTCCTTGAATTTATTGTAACAATTCACTTCTGGGAAATAGTATTCTGTTTACTTGCCAGGTATTTCTCGCATTGAATAAAGACGTTGATGACGATTTCATAATCTTTGTGATGAATTAATGGATGATTATAGAGGCAAAAATACTGAAGAAAATGGGCAGTGTACATGGAAGGTGGATACGAGTATGTAGGTGAAAATTGTAAACTGAAATGGATTTGAAGTAGGTTGACTTCTCTATTTATATTTATGTACTCCCTCTGTAGTCAAAACTCTCTTATTGCGAAAAGATTTTGTTTGACAAAGAACGAGAAAAAAACTGTTACCCCAAAACCCGACAGAGATGCACTTTGGGGGTATCTAAGAGGGATTTCATTGTTGTCCTATTTTGTCATTATGTCATGCTAATACACAGCGAGTGTTGCATTCGTACTGTAATAAATATCAAAGTGCAAATATCATAATTCCTTTGTGTGTTGATATTTCATTGTTGTTGAAGATTTTCAAGGTTGTGTGAAAGCGGGGCGGGCGCGTTATTTTCTTCTGCGGCAAAGATTGGGGCTTTTGTTTTAAGGGTTCTTGATTTAACCCTAACCCTAAACTTTCCCATAGGCTCAACACGCACCTAACCCCAATCTGTGCCGCAGAAAAAAACGCGGGCGGGGCAGGGATGCTGGTTGCGACCGGGGGAGAGAGAGAAAGAGAGAGAGAGGGGTGGAAAGATCGAAAGACAGAGGAGAGAAAGGGAGAGACAGAGAGAGAGAGAGAGAGAGAGAGAGGGAGAGAGAGTGAAGACGGAAAAAAGAGTGGATATGTGAACAAGCGGAAGGGGGGGGGGGAGAACGGGACAGAAAGAAGGGTATATAATTACATTAAAAAATGGAATAGGCCTATTTTTCTCGTAAACATCTTGTCCTATAAACTTGGCAGCCTAAGATTGGATCGATATTGCATCATAAGTAAGAAAGCGACGGAAAGACCTTTCTATGAATACTTTCAGGAATGAATGGACGACTGACAAGAGACGCTGATTCTTTTACGTTATTCCAGGGGAAGTAGTCACAAAGATAATTTGATTAAAAATAATCAATAAAGATAATTGCGAAGGATCGATGTTTGATGACATATACCTGTCATTGAGACAGCACCATAATACCTGAACTGACATAGAGTGGACTAATTTTGTTTTTCCGAAGGCCTAGATATCAGTATTGAGGACGAGAAAGTCCGATTGTACATGTACATCCATCCCACCTTCCACCTTATGTGAAAGAGAAGAAGAAAAAAATCAGGTACAAAATAAAAAATAAAAACAACAACATGAATTCCAGATTATGCATAAAAAGTGGGATACTCGCTATTCGTCCGTTCTCACGATCTCAAACACGAATTAAAAAAAGAAATTAAAAGAGTCTGTTTTCCACAATGAGAACATTCCTTTTATATTCATTTCATACAAGAATCTTTTTTAATCTGAGATCTATCAAAGCCTACCCAAAACTTTCCTCGAATGAACATTATTCGGGCATCTTCTTTAAAAAAATATATATACAACAGCAGTGGCGTTATGAGCAAAAACTTCTTTTTTTGGGGGGGGGGTCAGAAAAAAAATCCGCATCACCACCAAGTAGCATAATGCAGGGGCAGCGGGGCGTCTTCCAAAGTAAGGGGCACCAACAAAAAAGGGGCACCTACAGAGGGAAACATCACAAAAACAGACACCATTTTCAGACATTGGTATATACCCCTACGTCGTCATGATTGTGTTTATACTACCAGGGATGATATCAATATTCGTTTCTTTCTTTACGCGGTACAAGATACTGCTTAAGCAACATACTTTGCAGTTGGGTGTGATGGTCTGAATATTAACTTTCGGGTGAGCGAGGCGAGCGAGCAAAAGTTTTAAGATTCATGAGGTCCAAGTGCGAAACATTTGGGGAAAATTACATCTTATAAAGAAAATTAAAAAAAAACAAAAACACTGATGAGTATTAAGCACAATGTAATGAAGAAAGACTGAATATTTCTTATATAAGTAACATAATAATAACATCTATAAATGCGAGCGAGCGAGCTCTCGGGATTTTTTGGTAAGGAGCTCTAATATGTCGCCTTGAATTAGGGGTGAATGTTGTGGAGAAAGGAAAAATAGGCACTTATCAGAAGGGAAAATTACAGTTATTAGAAAAGAAAAGAAGCTCGTGTCAATGCAGGGGCAATTCTGTTGTCTGTTTAAGGTATGCTAATGAGGAATCTAAAACGAGGCCTGGGTCGGTTGTGTTCCTTCCCTGAATCCGCCACTGTTCGGTAATAATGAGTAAACAAGATTCCAGTTTCTAATCAGATCAACAGGACACGTATCTTATAATAAATGGTTTTGGCAAGAGGCCGATGTGTATCGAAAGCAATATTGTGAAGTACTTATGGATTTGTATTACTTTCAAATCATTGTTCCCCAACCGTATCTCTCTCATAAAAGAGGAAGCTAAATTTAGATTCAATAACATATTGAAAATAAACCAAGCGGAAATGCAAAGGCAGCAATCATGGATAACAAGTGGGGCGAAACTTCACCTCTTGTTAGTCTTTGTCGGTTCAGAATATTTTTCAAAATTCATCAATTGATCAAGTGCATTTACGAGCATTACTAGGGTCCCTCTGTGATTGTGATTAGGAAGAAAAATGGTGGACTGTTCCTTGAAGAGATATTGCCCAAGGTTGGAGTATAACATCGGTTTAAATGTCAAATTCTTCGATGAGGGTTGATACTCCGCTTAATATTTGTAGTTAGAATATGGCGGTAAAAATCCTCTTCAGTGCTCTATACTATAACTACTGACAATGACATCTTATGGTATACGATGGACCGTTTAATCAGATTTTGAAAAATTATATGTCTTAAATTCTGTTTCAAAAACTGTATATTTGGTGGAAGGTTTTCTGTAGAGTTGTTTCCTTTGAAGACCACATTTCAATGCCACAGTTGAGGCAATTGTGTACTGGCATGATTGATATATCACATGCATTTTTAAATGTGGGGCTCCACATGCCCTCATATCACGTGATTCGTTGGGTGCACAGCTGGAAAGTAGGACGAAATACTAACCTCTCTTTTAATATGTGAATCCCACCCCCTCGAAACTTCCAATCTGTCCCTTTCTCTCTTTCTCTCTCATTCTTTCTCTCTCGCTATCCCCACCCCTCTCTTTCTCTCTCTCTCTCTCTCTCTACCTCCCCCATCCATCGCTTTCAATATATTTGTTAATAAATTTCAGATACGTTTTCATCGCACACTCTCTCTTCTTCTTTCTCTCGTCTTCAACTCCTCTCAAGTTACGAAGAACATGTGACAAAGATAGAAATAATGTGAGACATTGTCGAGATGACCTTCTTTGCAAAATAAGAAAAAAGAATGAACAAAAACACTGTAAATTTTAAAAGGTGATATACTTTATTTTATTGCATAACACTAAAATACAGTGACAAATATTGGAAGGAAAAAAGTGGTCATACACGTTCAGATTATAGTGACATTTGATACAATTCTCTCGGTGAAATTTCTACAATTTAAACCCTTTCCCTTAAAGGCAAGTCCTGACAGGTAAAATAAAAAACCGAAGAGCATCTCCTTCTCAAAATTCAGGGGGGTGTTTCACAAAGATCCTAAGTTGAACGTATCTTTAAGTTAGACTTAAAATTATGGAAAGCCATTAGCATCCTTGAAAATATTTTGTAAAAGTTATTTTAAAAGGCATCAAATGTTGATTCGAATATTTTCTATTTTCTTTTATCATAGAAAATGTCATGTTCTTGATGTGGAATTTATGAAAAGTCTAAAATACTTGAATTTGTGCTTTTGAATATATTTCAAAATAAGGCTACAAATGGCTCTCCATAATATTTAAGTCCAACTTAGAGTTAAGTTCGACTTCAAATCTTTGTGAAACACCCCCCTGGGCATGAAACAATCATGGTTCATGCACTTGATTCTCTGTTTAGGGTTCGAATCCCAGCACGACACTAATGTCTTTTGGCAAGACATGAATCCGCACTTGCCACTCTCCACCCAGGTGAAAATGGGTACCTGGAAATTGCTGAGGTAATGAGAACTGCAGATCCCTCCTGATGCTGATGAGGCCTCCTTGGTTCAACACAATTATTTATCAATATTATGTACATCCCGACATAGTAACTGATCAAACATTCACCCCAATGATCCATTTTGTTTTCTGATCAAATTGAAGAAACTCAGGGAAAGTAGTTAAGGGTTAAGATAATAAACATTCTCTTGATATTTTTTTACTCCAAACATGACCTTATTGTAATAGGGACTCGTCTTTCTCAATCTGGGAAGCTCGTATGAAGGTGACCTTCAGAAAAAATGGATAAACAGTTTTGATACCACGGCTCCGTCCTTTTTAAAAGCAATAATCGTGAGAAACTACACCAACTTCGATCATTCTTTTCATTTATTTTAACAGCTCCATGAACAATGGTTATAGAGTTGTGTACAGATATGATAACAGCAGCATATCATGACTTTGCGAAGTGACGGGTGTTAAGGAAAAACATGTTTTTGCTCTTACAAGAGTTGTGTTAACACGAAAGGGTGATATGTAATAACATGGATAAATGCATATTGCTATGATGGAAGTACATCTCCCCCGATGCGTGAGAAGTTCTAGTCCACCATTTGAGGCCCCCTCCCCTAATCGAGAAATAACAAATAAAGAGAATATTTTTCTCCTCTTTAAGATGGAAACACTTTGCAGAATCTTGGAATCTTTATTTTAAAAAAAATGATTCCCCCTGTTCGATATCATTGTTTCTATGATGCAGAGAGAATTGTCTCCACTGCTCCTGAAAATGGCTGGAGGAGACAGGAGCAACATACAGATTACCCCCCCCACCCCCACCACCACCACCACAACCACCACCACCCACCACCCTTTCTCACTCTTTGGGATCCTCCTACGCCCCCGTGCAGTGCAAATGTGATCCAATTATATGGGTGGTGAATGTTGTTTTCTATAACTAATACATGATAAAATGTATCTTACTTTCTTTCATCTTACTTTTTTTTTTCATACCCACGGTTTAAAGGTGACCATCATCAGCCGGGAAGATTTTTTTTTTTAATAGGACGTCTTTATATGTTTATATCTCAAAATCTTGCAATAATATATGGTTGCCAAAAAACGAGTATGCCCCCACCCATTTGACATAGATTCTATTCTTTGGAAAACCCATATTTGCTTTCTGTTTCGTTCACATGAATATTTAATGAGAGGGCGACTTTCCCGCAAACATGTAGTCAAATTCATATACAATAGTCCTCTGGACGCAATTAAAATATCGTAAGCTTTAACACTGATCTGATGAGTAGATATCATGAAATGTCTGATTTTTAGGCTATAAACTTTGCAAAAAATAGAATAAAAACGATGTTTGATCAAACAATAGTGAGGTTATCCTTGAATCCGCAAAGATGCGTGACGGGCGGCCATTGTTTGGAACACTATTGTTTGGAGCTGTCAAAGAGGTGACGAACCTAAAAGAAAACCAGTTTAGATGGAGCTACAGAATGAAGGAAGTGAACTGAGAATAAATGTATAAACCAAATGAGTAAACGCTTTCCAAGGCTATCTCACATGTTTGCGAAAACAACGGTGAAAATGAACAAACAATGGAAATTTAAATTAAGCGCTATTTGCCTCAGTGTTTCGAGAGATGTTTTTAGTTTAGTCGTATTATCCACCGAAAGAATATTTTCAAGCTTGGATTGATAAGGACAAAGTATGTGAGACATTTTTAATAGAATCGGTAGATATCCTAATGAGCTGTCAAACTCAACAAAAAAAGTTCGGCGAGTTCATTTTCCGTTCATCGAAACAAAATCAATCATCATGAAAATAGGAAAAGTTTGGGAAAAAAAACTTTTCCGTGGGACTACTTGGCTTAATTATTTTCTGTTTGTAAATGAATGGACTTGGTGTCGGTTATCTCATCCTCGTTTAATTCTCCCTGCAAATGATAATCTAATTTCACAAAATGGCAAAGGATATGGTACATGGCAACGTGACAATTCGTCATGTTTGGGTTCCCTTTGGCCATTTAAAATGGAACTGACCAGCCCAAATTTAACGTTTGCCAATAGAATATTAATCACTGTATGATGTCATTGGTGAAGCATTGCCATTGATGAAAAGTAATGCTTTTAAATTCTCAGTGTTTTCTGATAAATTGTCGTTTAGGAATATATTTGGGCTCGAAGCCCTCGAAAAAGTTATATTGAAAATGTAGTATAAATCAATATAGGTTGGAGGTTTAATATAATTTTAGAATCGTCAAGGGCAAATATTGGAATCTGAGGACATATTATTGCTTTAGAGTAGAAATGTTTCGGTTTCTATTCGGCAAATCAGACAGTCTCTCACCCCTATTCAAATTTGTAGCGGTGCCGAGATTTATCTATTCATAATCATATAAAAAGTGAAACTCAATCTTTCTATCTAAATGATAACAATGCAGAAAGAAAGATACAGCACAATAAATACTCTTTGTTCTACTTTGACAGACTGAAGAGAAAGTTTGGAGTGTTCAAAATTAACCATCGACACGATGAAACGTATTACTTTCGGAACTATTCAAGTGTACCCAATACAAAAAACGTCCTTTCGTTTGATGGACAGAAATATAGTTGATTCGAAAGTATGAATTTAGTACTTCCGTGTAAATCCTGTGCTCTTTTTACTTAAACCGAGTTGCCTAATGGTGAGGTATAAGCAGCATTTATAATACAATGATATGATTTATTGATTAATTTGATAATATTATTCACACGCATGGCATAAAATTAAAGTCCACGTACAGATATATTCCAATGATTACGTTAAACTGAAATAAATACACAAAAATACAATCATCATATTTAAATGTTATTTACAGACAAGTAAAGTAGTCCTCTTACTCGTAGCTCTCTTACTCTTCAGGAGGTGGGGAAGGGGGGGGGGCTGTTACTCAACCAAAAACAAATTAAGGTAAGCCTGAATCCTATGACCGGGGTAATAATAATCTGTAAAGCGCTTTGGGAGGGCCTTCGGTCTTGAAAAGCGCTATATAAGAACTAGCTATTATTATTATTTTTTTTATTACAAAGTGTCTATCGTCAAATTCTATAAGTACCAACAAATACTGTCGGGTGTACCGTCAAATTGCCGAAATTACTTGAAAATAAAATCTTGAAATACATTGATGGATTTCCATGTACACTTAACAGAAACTAATCAGTAGTTCGGGCAGCAAACTACACTTGGCGTCAAATGTGACACTTTCATGAGCAAAATGACCATCTACGTCTTAAAAGCAAGATCTATATAAATTGGTTGCAAACGCAGGACTAAATCTCAAAATGTTCTTAAACACCCTCCTTTTGGTTGACGAGTTGGTTTTTTACTTGGCTACTGATTTGGCTATCGCGTCGGTTGCCAAGTTGGTTGACGAGTTGGTTCACAAATTGGTTTCCGAGTTGGTTGACGAATTGGTTTCCAACTTGATTATCGACTTGGTTGCCGAGTTGGTTGACGAATTGGTTCACGAATTGGTTTCCGAGTTGGTTGGTGATTTGGTTGACGAGTTGGTTGACGATTTGGTTGACGATTTGGTTGACGAGTTGGTTGTCACTTTGGTTACGGAGTTGGTCGCTGATTTATTTACTGTTCTGGTTATCGAGTTGGTCGCCGAGTGGGTTGCCGAGTTGGTAAACGAGTTGGTTACCGAGTTAGTTGGTGATTTGGCTGCCTAGTTGGTTGACGGGTTGGTTGATAAGTTCGTTGACGACTTGTTAACGAGATGGTTACTGATTTGGCTATCGCGTCGGTTGCCAAGTTGGTTGACGAGTTGGTTCACAAATTGTTTTCCGAGTTGGTTGGTGATTTGGTTGACGAGTTGGTTGCCGAATTGGTTGCCGAATTTCAGTACATTCTTACTGCAAGTATTCGTGATGTATTTGATGAGATCTCCTACTAGACGATGGATCATCTTGTTGAAAGATCCAATGACCAGTGTGATATTCGTGGAAAGGGGGTGGGCTTGAAGAGGGAAAGGATGAGAAAGATGATAACGAGTTTGATGTTGATGGAGGGGTAGAAGAATTCCGATTTACGTACACTTGATCTTGAGAATCTGTCTGACATCGGTGCCATCGTGGACAGAGGTCTCCACCAGGGATCACTTCGTAATGGGTTTCGTTAGGAAAAATCTGATCACTGCTTCTACGACCTGTCGGAACAACCTCCCGACCATTCTTGAAGTCACTTGGATTCATCCTCTCGAAAGCAGGATAGGCATAATCACCTGATAAATTCATAGAAACACCTTTCTGTTCTCCAGATATTGGTGTTAAATAAGAACCAGTGTCATCCACAGGGCATTTAGATTTGATTTTTGAATTGTTCGTCTTCGGAGATTCCCTTGGCTTCCATTTAGTAATGTTTCTTGTAAAGGTACTCACGGCCATCCATAGGAAGACTACTACCGCCATTGAACCACAGATAGTGATGATTATTATTAGCTGCCGAGAGCTTACAGGAAGACAGAAGGCCCCAGATTCTCTGGTGGTAGTGCTAGTAGATGGCTGAAGAATAGTATAATTGCCAGTATAGTTGTTGCTAATTGTATTTTGCCCATGCGTGGTTATAGCGCCAGATGATGTTGATGTGTAGGGGACATCAGCAAGAAGTTGTGCTAAAGTGCTCCATACCCTAGTGATGGTCGTATCTATCAAAACTTCGCACACCACGACGTTGAAGGAATGTCCAAGGTGGTAGTAAGAAAGCATCTGTTCTTGATACGAGGTGTTTGAAAGCACTGGCTCACCATCAATGTACCACGAGAAAGTTGGTTGATACCCTGTCATATTTACGGCACATTTCAGAATATTTTCATCATCTAATTCGAGTGCCACTTTGGACTTTGTGTGGTCGATCGATCCAGCCACCCACTGTTGATTATTTGGAACAGAGATTAAGGAAATGTTTTGGAAGGTCAACGTTGCATGAGCTTCTTCGGCTACATCAGGGTAGCCAACGCCAAGGTTGCACTGAACTCGACACTTAACTTTCACCTCACGATTAGAAGGAATCTCCGTCGTCTTGTTGATACCGAGAAAGAGAGTTTCACTATTGCCAAGACAGCCACGAAACATAGGCTCACAAGACCACGTATAGAAACATGACTGGCGCGAGAGTTCTCTCACATCGCACCAAAATTCGGCTTGATTGACCAGACCAAAACTGATGCTGGTAGTGTTTGGGATGATTCTCGGTGGTTGGACAACCTTGACAAGACCGATGACACAAGGCTTGGCTGGAGCTGATGATCCACTGTACCTCGTTGCCATGCAATAAAAGATCCGCCCGTTTAACCTTGGGTCCCAGTTCAGGGTTGAAGTTATGTATCGGTGAATGCCTGTAGTTAGGAAAATGAAGAAAAAAAAATATCGCAAGTTTTATATAAATACAATTAGATTATATCTTTGTTCAAATCTTCTTATGTAATTATGTCTAGAATATATCATCATGAGGATGATATAGGCATATCTATTGATTCTTCAAAGATATTTCACTTCGGTGGGCATTTAAAAAGACCACACTGCAGAGGTTGGTTTTTCGATTTCGATTTTTCGTCGCATTTGCCTGTAGTTGCTATGCTATGCAACTACCGGCGAAACACCGGAATGTGAAAAAAACAGTCGATTCTTGGTTACAGTGTAAATACAGCTAGTAGGATATTCTTGGATCAAGTAAACGATTGACCCTTGACGAAAAGACTTGGTGAATTTGGGCATACTTTTCCATGGGGTTTTTTCAGTGTAAACTGTAGACCCCAAAATCGACGGTTTTTTCAAAATGGTCTTCGGAAGTCCAGCGAAAGCTACATCGTCGGTCTAGTGGGTTGTACCTTATGTATCAAGGGTATAACCCACGAAACCGACATTGGTCTCCTGGGCCTTCTGACAAAACATTTTCCATGTTTCCCAACTTACCATTATCATCGCGAACAAAATCAATCAGATCGTTGATTCTATAATCAGCTGTATTAAATGCTTTCCATCTCAACTCGACAATCGGCCGTCGTGCGATCCGACATGACATCGTGATAGGAGGACCTTCCTGAAACAAGTGAAGGATTTCCCCTTGACTTGACTTACTGCAATCAACTGTCCTGCTAAAGGTCACTCGAGAAACCAACGATTGTTCAAAGGTAACAAGGTTTCCCCCTCGGCCGAGAGAGTGCACCTCACAAACATACAAACCCACGATAAAATTTGGGCCTGGTGTGGAAAGAATCCATGAGGAATTGAGCGTCCTAGACGAGGTGTCCCTGTAGGTAGTTATGTTGCGTTGTAAAGTTTCAAGGCTGTACTGGTGAGAGTCACTCCATTCGATCTTGTACTCATCAGGGTCAACATTACTGACCGTACATTGAAGCGTCACGTCCTGTCCATCAGAAATAATGGCGTTTTCTGGTGTTAAGACAACACTGACTGATCCAGAACCATTTGCAAACATGACATGTGAGGATATTGCTAAGAGGATGGTGAGGAGAAAGGGACCAACCGAATCAGTTATATTCAACATGCTGCACTGTATTCAACCACAAAGTTGTTACGAAGAAATGTGACTCCAATTGATGGTTTCTTCATCTCAGATTTTTCCAAGTTGATGGCCCAAACAGCAACAAAGTTATACTAGAATCTAGTATACTTATACTAGAATCCAAAATAAATTCCCCGTCGCAATATTCACTTATCAATACAAAACCAGGGGTGGATTAAGGATGGCC
>BEXV01000738.1:115022-128621 GCA_003118195.1 Hemicentrotus pulcherrimus
TTTTTTTTTTAATCAAAAGGGGGATGTCGACCCCTGGATCCTGGACGATCACTGGGTCATATCGCTATCAATGATTTCAAAACTCTGTTTGCGTATTATGTGACAACGAATAATTGTTCTTCTTTTGTCAGGCGAAAATGATATCGAAAGTCCCCTCGAGGACTATGCATGAATAAAATAGTAAAACCAATCATCGTATAAGACGCTCTGAATAGATTCAAGGAAGTGATTTGTCAAAGTTTGAGCTTGTAAAATAAGTAGTAGAGGGTGGGAAATCAACTCAAGTGCTAGTTTGCTTTTGTTTATATTATGAAAACCCCATTTCCATTTATGGATACTTTAGACCTGGAAGAGTTTTTTGGCATTGTTGCAGCAAACTGTTCTTTTAATTTGGAGCGACATCCCACCGTCTCTCCATCTCCTTACGATAATCGTATCATGAGTACGGGGTATCAAGAGAGTTGAAGAGACGATCAAAAAGATAATTATTGTTACACAAAAAGACCCTCCTCCTATAGTCCTAAAGATGGGTTGATTTGATGATTTATTTCTGATTTGATGATTTATTTCGAAGAAAAAAAAAAGACTCCTCGTATAGTCAAAAAGGTGACACAAATGAGTCATACATGTACATACACAGTGGTAAGTTTAGGGTAAGAGTTAAAGGCCAAATCCACTCCAAAAATAACTTACTTATAATAGAAGCAGAAAAATCGGAAAAACCAATCAAAATAAGTTTGAGCAAAATCGGATAATTTATAAGAAAGTTATGAAATAACTTATTTGTTTAGTGATATAACTGTTCCATAGTTCTTCATAGTTTTTCAAAAATTCATAATTCTCTCATTAGTTATTAGATTTTACTCGAACTTGTTTTTGATTGGTTTGTCTGATTTTTTCTGCTTCTATTGAAATTAAGTTTTTTTTTTTTGGAGTGGACTTGGGTCTTGGCCCCTAAGTTCCGTGGACGATTTTCTAATAGCGGATGAATGGGGGAATTGCCCCATTATGCCTCCCTTGTCTAGGCCTAGGCCTATGTGGACGCACGGTATTTCGCTATTTTCAACAAGAGAAATTAAATCATAAAGCGTCCCTAACGTAAACATTTTCCCACTTAAATTGAATTGAAGGGACTTATATTAATATACATATAACAGAATTGTTTACATGCATAACAAGAAAAAGAAAAAAACATACAGAAGAACAATAACATTATATGGCACAAAAAATACTTATGTTTGTTTAATAACAAAAGAATAAAGATTAAGTGAAATACGAGAGTAGGGAGACAAATGATACACGTGATAAATTGTGCATTTAGCAGAGTAAATATCAAGTAAGTGCTTATAAGTTATAGGAAGAATATTCAATTCGAGTTTCGTAACAAATCTTAGGCAAGGTCCATTCTGTGAAACACGATCACTTGAGCAACGGGTGACTCACCCAGAAAGAAAGAAAAAAACGATTTGCTTCGACAGGAAAATCAATAGAGAAATCGAAAACGCTCGAGTTTGTGAAGGTGACTTTCAGAAGCCAGTCAAAGTTTCTAGCAAGGAGGTCAATACTGCGAGCTCAATCATTCCACGCAAACTATATTACGAATAGTATACGTGTTATTAAAAATACGATAATTGAATGCATGTGCTCCAACGGAAGGAGAGTTATGTATACGCTACTATTATCACATTAATTTTGGTGAATGGAAAGATAATACAAATCTTATGACACTTGTCAAAACAATCTAATCTGCGACGATAACAGACAACATTTTCCGTTTAAAAGTTCGTCGCTGCCTAAATAATCCTTTTAAAAAAAATGTAATAATGTAGACCCCATATCTCACATTGAATTGCAATAAGCGGTTTTCATCTTAAAAATGCAAACATCCTTTGCCAAAGTTCCAAAGTGGTGAAGTACACAAGCATTTTTCTCATTCCTCTGTTGATGTATTATTGCATATTTTCATTGTTACGTAGGTCGGTTTTTCCATGGACCTTCGTATAGGTCCATGGTTCTTCTCACACCGAAAGTCGTTTAAATACATTGACACTTTGCTTTATTTACTTCGTGAAAGCGTACTGTTTATAAACAAATAAACCAAAGGTTTTCCCTCACGTGTACAACAACGACCAACGTTTCATTTTGGCCTGAATCCAATGCGGAAAGGTTTCTATATATTTTGTTTCTGTGTTTAGACGTCTCTCTCTTGCTCTCTCTCTCTTTATTAATTATACATACATGACAATAAGGGCCAAGAAGTTTGTAAACACTACCCATTCATACAAGCCACGCCTCTTCTGACCAGCCCCTCCTCCTCCTCCCGGCCCTCATTACTCCCCTCTCAATCGCTTCAAACCACTCTAAACACAATGCTTTGGCTCCCTCACACCTGCAAAATGTTCTCACACTCACACTCTTATTGTTGTGTTGTATATGGACTAGCGCCATCTATATTCAGAGTCTTATAATTATCATAAATTCACGATCTTTATTAATTATGAGAATTTTCTAGCGATATTGTCACAAGAGAAGAGAAAAGGAACGAAGACAAACAGATAGATAGATAAATAGATGGAGAAAAAGAGAGAGAGAGAGAGAAAGAGGGAGAAGATAGAGAGAGAGAGAAGAGAGAGAAAGAGAGAGAGAGAAAAGAGAGAGAGAGAGAGAGAGAGAGAGAGCGAGAGAGAGAGGGGGTGTGGCAAAATGGGTATAGGTGGATTGAGGACTTCAAAACTAGGACAGTTTTACGTTTCGAGATGATCATTGCAAGCTGTAAGTCCGGTCACACTTATCAAGGAGGATCAGTCTCTGTCACTGAGATGAGGCCAAGGTCAAGAAAGTTCAAGTGTGGTCAAGATCTAGAGTGTCCTCACTCCATTATAGAACTTAACTTAACTAAAACATTTTTACCTCGCCCAAAGAGAGTGAAAAGGAGGATGTTTTTAAAAATAAAAAAAAAGTATATTTTGTTACCTAAGAACTTTTTTTTTTTTTGTGACAGATATCATATTTGACATTATTTGAAGACGATCAGCGCCAGTGACCTTTCTTTCCACCGGCCTCTGTGATGACGTCACGATGAGGTCACTGAGACTGAGTCGGAGGATAAAAAGTGAAAACTCTCCTCCTTCCTTGGAACCCGCAATTCCTCTGGTCATTTGGAGTACTGGGAATAGGATGAGGGATCGGTGTTGGTGGGCGTAAAGCTACTTGGGTTGATTGTGGCTGCTTTTTATAATTAGCTAGAAAATTGTAAGAAAGAAGGGTTCAGTGAAAACAAACATACAAAGGAAGAGAGTGTGAT
The DNA here is from genome assembly GCA_003118195.1 of Hemicentrotus pulcherrimus. Lineage (NCBI taxonomy): Eukaryota > Metazoa > Echinodermata > Echinoidea > Camarodonta > Strongylocentrotidae > Hemicentrotus > Hemicentrotus pulcherrimus. Next base: position 118,327 of record BEXV01000738.1, read on the forward strand.
GAGGAGAGGGGAGAGAGGCAGAGAGAGAGAGAGAGAAATGGGGGAGATGAAGAGAGAAGGGGCAGAAAATGAGATGAAAAGAGAAAGAGAGAAAGAGAGAGAGAAAAAAAAACTGCATGCTTCGGACATATTTAACAATATTATGAAGACAGCGCGGATCCAGCCCCCCCCCCACCAAACAAAACGTGTCGTCACCTTCATTGAATTAAAAAATAAATAAACTGATTTATAGTTTTTCACCACCTGCGTACTCATTGCTACCGTATATTAATATTTCCCCTGACCTATACCACGGGGACGTATTGCAATAGACCTTGTGGGGGCTGAAAACAATGAAGGTCAAAGGTCGCCATCTGAACTAAAAAAGGATTGTTTCATTTTGGGATATCAATGCATATTTTCGCAAAGAAAATACGGTATTGAAAATAACAAAGACTTCCCATTGCGATTTATGATTTATTTGAGGGAAGTATTTATGTTTGGTCCCCTTTTTCTCACTTTGGTGCAGGATCAACACCAAAGAAAGTGCGTCACACGCTATGCGAAAATCAAGCTAAATGTCACCGAATAAAATACTTAGCCCAAACAATAAAGTTTGTAGGAAAATCCAGATTTACCAACGGACGTTTATTAACGTATATGGATAACAGTGACGTGCGAGTGAGCAGAGCGAGCGAGCAGGGAATGGTGATTGCAAATCATATACCTACCCCTCCCATGCATCTCTCGCTCTCTCTCTCTCTCTCTGTTTATTTCTGTCTCTCCCTCCCTTCCCCTTCATCTCCCCCTCCATCTCCCCCTCTCTGACAAGTCTCGCTCCGTCTCTCTCTCTCTCTCTCTCTCTCTCTCTCTCCCTCTATTCCCCTTTTTGCTAGTTGATGGAGGCAAATGCCCCCTTATTTAGTACGCTAATGTCACTTTCTGTTCCAATCGTCTCTTTGTCACCAAAACCTCTGTCATACCACCTGTATCCATGCCATTACTCATTCATTGTATTCCAGACTTCAATCTATTTCCTCTTACCATAACTCATCTTGGAGTCGTTTCAAAAAGAAAGGAATGCGACATCATTATCTAGCATTAAACAAAAAGTGGGATGACGAAGCAGTTTTAAATGTAGGTCAACTTTCATATCTAAGAAGCAAGAATGAAAATGACTTTATCAAGTTATCTTGAAACTCGATATCGTAAAGAGATGCACGTATCATGTGTAGAAACTAATCGAGGCGATGCGGTTCAAGTTCAACAATGAAAGTGTTTTGGAAGCCCACAGGTGTCTCCGGAAATGTTGCCAAGTATTTCTGGTGTGGAGCATGCTATGTGCTAAAAGGCCCTATCTCACTGAGCGGCGAATGCTTGCAAACGTAGCGAATTTGGGGTTTCGCCAGCGTTCGTAAAAGGTTGCAAGAAAGCTCGCAGTCAGTTTTCACTGTCGCAAACAGTTTTTCTTGTCGCAAAGAAATTTTGAACATTCAAAAAGGCGAACCCTGATTTTCGCCAACATTCGTCTGAAAAGTTGACGAAACCAATTCGCAACGTTCGTAAGCATTCGCCGCTCAGTGAGATATCCCCTATGATTTCAATTCAATTTCAATTTTCAATTCAATTCATTTATTTTTTCTTCTTTCAATCGCTCATATTTACAATGATGTTACATGTTAACATATTCACATATTTATATACATATAGATCAATTTGCACAATACAATACATTAAACAAATAAACATGAAATTGAAAGGGAAGGAGGGCCGACTAACAAGCAGAGCTTGTAGGGTGTAAGCCCCCTGTAAAAGTAATTATTATGAATTATTATTTTATGAGAAAAACAAAAACAACAAAAATAACAATAACTGATTCAGTAATACAACAACAAACAAAAATCACTATTTTACCAGGGTATGTTAGTTTAAGTCTAACTAGTTTAAGTTTAAGTTTAACTCTCATATCCCTGATTTAACGCAAAATATTGATAAATACATACATGTTTATAAAAAGAAACAATCAAAGTTGCATAAAGTCACACTACAAATTATATTTGATTGGGGAATGCAATAGCCTAGTAACTATTCAGAAGAAAGCTTTTAAGTCTCCTTTTGAAAATTTGTATCGAAATTTGTATTGATTAGGTGTCGTGTTAGTCTGCAACCAGTTCGTCTAGTGCTCAATAGACCATGTTCGTAATAAAATAAACACTAGGCATACATCTTCGTTACAAATTATTTCATTCACCTGTTAGGAGTAATTGTATTTCAATATTCAGAATGCAAGTTGCATACATTAATTTGTGCTAGGTAGGACAAACATTATGGCGTGTCCTACCTACTGGGCAACAACTAATGTGTGCAATTCGCACTCTGAATATTGGAATACAATTTGTTCCTGTTTTCACGAAGTGACGGTAGTGAGGAAAATCCGCAGGCAAATTGTATGCGATTGTCATGCACTACCGTCACTTATTCGTTACAGGTGAATGGAATCATTTGTAACGAGGCATTCATTTTAACAAAGGTTGATTACATTACAAAAATAACTTTCCATATGGTCTAATAATCATTTCGTCAATTTATCATTTGGTCTAATGACCACTTAGGTTGATATTCATTTTGTCTATTAAATGTCCATTTGGTCAATCTTCTATAACTCTACTACCCATTGGGTCTATTGCTCATTTCGTCTAATTTACAGTCGGTATAACTACCAGTTTGTCTACAGCCCATTTTGTAAATCATACATTTGGTCTAATAATCATTTAATCTTAAATAATAATAATCATCCAAATTCATGAATGTTGATCATGGCCAAATGTGGTCTTAAATGTCTCATGGTAGATCATGTGCCGTTACTCTCCCCAAAATATAAAAAGGGATGCTCAAGAAAAACAAGGCTCTCTTGATGCCCTCTCTGCCTTCGAGAGAGGAGCTGGCTCCAACATCCCACTATACTTATTATCCGTGTATCTATAGATGTTTAGGCATATACACATCTTCATTGTGTACTATTACTAGGGCTACTCTGTATCCACCACAACATTTTGTATTGATAAATCAAACATATTCAAAGTGGAGAACACTTTCCTGATCGTTTTCATTGTTGACCTTGGAGAAAGTGACACTCTACATGTCGCCATCGTTAACAGTTATATCACCATTTTTATTAGAATTACGGAGTGCTTCAATATAATTCAAGGCATCCGCCAAATATTTTTCCTTTTCCAAAGGGTTATTCATCCACAAAACAAATTCGACAAATGCAATCATGTACATCAACGGTGAGGATCTTTACGGGAAATTTGGTTATGGCATGAATTCGGAGAAATGTAAAATGAAGACTGTTATCAAATTTGCTACCACATCCCTCCAAACTTCAATTAAATCTTTATTACAAAACAAGATTGAGAGAAGGTTGTTATTCGAAGTAAAGCAGCACTGATTCGAATATTTGAATCTCGACAACAGGATATTATAATCACTGGATTTTTACCACTTTGTTGATCAATAATTGATCCACCTTTCCACCGTCACCAAAATATCAGCTAGATCTAATTAAATCTACAAACGGAGTGCCAGCTTTCAAAACATTTCGAAGAACAAGGTGAACTTGAGGTAAACTATGCTATATACCGAAGTCACGATTTCGTATCATCACATATTTTCGGCTTTTTGGTGTGAGTGCAAACGCTTCTCAGTGTCAAGCGACAAAAATCCCATGTTGTGTATTTCCTAACGCCTCTGCATGCCAATCTGTCGTATTACCTACTCATTTTATTCCAATCCATCGACACATTTAGCTCAAGGCCTTTAACAAAAACGATACAACTTGGAAATAATATAACTTTACTTAGAGCTGGATGGGCTCTGTAAAGTGTTACTGTCAAATGTGGTGTCAGAGATCAAATTTGAAATACTTCCTTAACATGTTTGTGGCAAGGTCTTGCATGAGGTGCACTTGGCAGGCGTGATACTTTGTGTAAACATTCTGCCGGAATGTCATTGTTTATAGAATATCTGTAGGTTATATCATCCTTTGGCTTCACATGTCTCACGGCAAAAACAAATGACGCCCATAATGACGTGATCATACTCGCCCTGATAACTGCTTCTCTTGTGACTTACGGCAGCATCACGGAACAAGATAACGTTGAAAATGTTGTTTGTAAATATCTATTATATTGGGTAAACATTCGTTTTTAAGTTAGATTTAAAGTCAACATGAGACAGTGACATTAAAAAAGAAAGAGCTTTGAACTTTCTAATTAAAAAAAATATATATCAATTGTACCTCTTTCTTCTTTTTTGTAGATAGAAAGAAATTAAAAAATTAAGAGCTATCCTTAATTATAGACGAGCGATACAAAAAACGGATGGCATCCCAGCAGTGATTATAGCCATACAGGATTGCTTTTTAGGACGATGTTGAGGAGGAGAGGGGGCTACAGAGGTGGGGGCTCCAGGGATGGGGCGACAATGGATTAAAATGTTACATTAATAAGCGCGTTTGATGTTACGTTCTTATGTTCGAGAGAACATGTAAACTTCAATATGATAGAGAATTGAGAATTGGCATTTAAATGCATTGCATAATTTATAAGTGGTGCTAAACATTAGGTAATAAAAGAGATTAAACAAGGATGAATTGCCAAAATATGGTAAACTATCGTTAAATTGTCTGATTATTAGCGACCTATTCCAGTGCTATGTATTCATATTTGGATTACCCTCTTTTTATCTTTGTTTATATCATTGTAGCCATGGTGATGGAAGTGACATATCATGACCTTGAATGACCAATAGCCAGTTTCATGGCTAACAAATTGTTTCCAAGGAAATAAGGGCCGACTGTCTGGTTTGAACAATAATGTGTCTATAAAATACTCCCACAATGTTTATTGACCCAATTGCCTTTGACTTCATATACATGAATGCCGATAATTGTGAAATATAGACAACTATTATGAATTAATCACATTAGGTAACAATGATTTACTCGATACTTTCCAATTTACTTCAAATAAATAATTGAACAATTATAGCTCCAACGACATAGTTTCGTTAAATAGTTCACACTTTCCAAAAGAATTGTTACGTTTATACTAAATGCATTTTACGAAATTCCGCATGCAACATTTCGTCAAAATTTGATCACTTTAAGTTGACAAATTTTCATGTAACGACTTTTTTTCCAGGAAATATGCCATATGACACAAAGCAGCTTTTGAAATCATTGAATTCTCTGTGTAAGCATCGTTTGTGGTTCTACTTTCAAGACTGCAGATGAATGCTTAGAACATTTCTAGTTAATGCAAATTCAATTACATTATTATTATTTTTATTCGTTTTCATTCACGAAAGTCCTGAATAAAATGTAAATAAAGTTATGAATGACACGTAAAACACCTGTGAGTGGTAATCACCTTGTCACATCCCAAAGTGACAGCTTCCCTCTTTCTCATTTTAATTCAGCATTTTGAGGGACACGAAGTTATCCCCAGTTTATACTTCATTTCTCCAATTATAGCAATGACGACACAGAATTGTATTACTCATGACAAAATAGACAATTCTATCACAAGTAATTTAATTTTCTATATAGGTTAAACCAGAGGAAACAAGATTGCCTGGCAAGGGGAGTGTGGGCGATGGGGAAAGGGGATGGTGATGGATACGGTAATGCTAGAAAACATTAGATGTATAGCGTCACATACGACGTCTATGTATTTTTGTTTTTTGTTTTAAAAAGGGGGCAATGGGGGCACTATTTTCCTTATGTGCAATTGCATTTGCTTAAACCATTTTTTTAAATATAAAATTTCGTCTGAGCGATTAAAAAGTTCATGATTATTTCGACCTCTAAATGGATGTCCAATGGGTGTGGCGGTCCAGCAGACAACAAACCGGCAATATTCCATGCTATTGACGGGAAGTTCCCGCCTAAAATCAGCGGAAGATAGCACATCCCATTGTTTCAAGACCTCCGTTATCCCGATAGATAGTATTATACTATATACCTCATCGTGTGAATAATTTGTGTAGGTGGCTAGTGTAATAATAATAACTAAAGTTTGTGGTTGGGTAGGATACGGTATAAGTAACGGTAATGATTTAGACAGGTGTAATTGAAATACTGAATAACTGAATATTAATGTAAAACTTTCAATTTTTTGACAGATCAATAAAATCTCATGATGATGAAAGTATCATTTTCTATGAGTAATATTTACGACAATTCATCTTGGTTTTGGAGCTTAGTTCAGCTTTAAGTTCAGCTGTAATCCTTTGCTAATTATAGGTGAATGTAGTATTTTGATTAAAGTTTTTAGAATCCTATAAGCAATCAATTAATCATAATAAATCTAGCTCCGACTAATCTAGACTAATACCACATTAGGGATTCTTATGCACATTTTCATAGTTTGGAAGAAATACAAAATTTATTTAATATTAGTGAACTACTTATTCAGTCAAGACATTAAAGTATCCCCCCCCCCTCATACAAAAAAGGTTTAGTATTGAGGAAAAAACACCGAATCGGTGCATTCACCAGTCACTGGAATATGAATTGTTATAATTTGTATTAATCACGTTTCCTGGCTACTCCCTTTTTTCTTTTGTGATGATGGCATGCACTCTTCACATTTTTATTGAGTGATTTTTGAGGTAAAAGATTGTATGATTTACAGAATCAGAAGTGGAAATTCTGATGAACACTGATTATATTTTGCAAGATGATGTCATACACTTTGGATATAAGTTAACGGATTTTATCTTATCGTCTGATCAGGAAAAGGAAGGTAGTTGTATATACGGATGTTATTGTCTCTTATAAACAGTATAGTCACATGTGTCACATGGATCATTTCGGACCGTTGAACTTTGTGAAAAAGAGACAGAAGAGATGGAGTGAGAGAAAGAGAGAGATGTAAGAGATTGAGTGAGAGAAAGAGAGTTGAAGAGAGAAAGAGAGAGAGAGAGAGAAAGAGAGAGAGAAAGAGAAAGAGAAAGAGAGAGATAGAGAGAAAGATAGGAGAAAGGGGAGGGGTAGAAGATTATACTCTCAAAGACCGACGGCTCCGAGGGACTTGGTAATGAGGAGTAATGCATTACCAACATGTTCTCGAATCCGGGACCTCCCGGTTACGGGACCACTGCTCTAAATACCACTGAGCCATCACTACTTTGAAGAAAAGAAAAAATATCAACCAGGTTTATCATTATTATCATTGGTGACCATGATTAGACATTAACAAGAAACAGGCCTTTTCACCTTACAGCAGTAATCATAATAATATACCAATGCACTCGATCATGATAGCCATCATGCACAAGAACAACCTCTGATACAAGGTAAGATGGGGAATATAAATTATCATACAGTTTATTTGTTTCGTAAAATGAACAAGACGTATTTTCTTTTCCTTTTATTTTTCCCATTCACCACGTGATATTTACGGGAGTGATTTCAATAATTCAAAATAATATATGCCTCGATAACGGAGTCGCATTTCCTCACTAAACTGTTTCTAGAACCTTCACCAAGGAAAAAGGTGACGCCAGCTTAGAGAAAAAAAGTAATATTTCTTACAATAAGTATTTCATATTTCAATTGCTTTTTCTAAACTTCGGTTTCCCTATGTAAACAAAAGGAATGGTGATGCGATGATGACATCACTCTATCGGGGGACATCGTTCCACCTTACCGACCGATGATGATACGAGATTCAAGTCGAGATCTCATTCGCTCTTTCCTGATGGTGCGATGCCTGCACTTCATTGAACACGAGCGAGTTAATCTACGTACCACAAATAAAATCGATTAGGTATCCTATTCGTCATACATACTCTACGCCAATTACGATAGTAGGCTCTTGTGTCACGAAGCCGAGTAAAACGTTTAATTATACGCCCCCTTTACTGTAAATGATATAGATTTTAAAAGTATTTTTCCGCAACCAAATGAGCGCAGGCAGAAGTGAAATGATAATTATGCTTGGATGTAGGAAAAAAAAACAAATACACGCCCCTTTTAATTAGGTGACTTCAAATTTCGGAATATCCCCTCTCCACGCCCGCTTGAACCAAGGCTTTACATCTACATGTAAATACAATTATGGTCTGATTATTTCGATGGTTTGAAGGACACGTATCAATATAAATTAATTAACGTGAATGTGTGATGACTGTATCGTACGATTGTCTCATTTTAATATTTCGTTGTAATTACATGAAGGGAGATGCGAGTTGGTCTAGCTATATATACGTGTACTTGGTCAGCTGTCTGTTCTCCCCTCAAAACTGACTCAGGCGGACCCCGATTCGAAACTGAGTGACATCTTCTCGGATCGGTCCCCGAACGTTAATAATCATAATCTGATCGATATACATCTGTAAAACCCCACTTACAAATTACATTGTATATCAAGACTCTGAAATTTGAGTTTCAAATGCCGTAAAGGACGAACATATGAACTTAATAAGAGTTAAAAGTGGAAATATTTTACTGACTGAAAACATGTTCTAAACACAAAATAATTAGATAGTTTTCTTAGGGCGGAAACAGTGAGGAATAAGTTCTTTCGATTGTTGAATAAAAGGGAGTTCATATAACACCTTTGTCTGACAGTCCCATGTATGAGGTTTCATTATCACTTTCAAAGTGATGTCATCGTAGTTCTGGGAAAAACCAGCCACCTTGGGTTTTTTTCACATCCCATGGAAAACGAAACGGAGACAATTCGGATATCATTTTTTGTGCACGTGCTAGTTTTGCAGTCATTAATTTTGTACTTTTGCTGGAAGTCAAAGTGATATTGAGTTTAATGATTGAGAGATTTGACCTAACCTGTCCCATAACAGACACACCTGCATGCATACTTTTGTTCAACAATTACAATACAATAATTTCCTCTCTCTATTAAACAAAAAAGAAAGATTATGTTTACTTGTAATAATTGGTTCAGCATTTCAAGTTACTGTTAAAGGTTGCTCATCCATATATTAGCATTAAGGATAATATGCATATAACTTGAGGTATGAACAATAATTATGTAAACTTTATTTTGTATTATTTTTATTGTACATTTATATGATAATTCCTGTTTTTATGCACATTCTGTGTAAACATTGCATTATTGATCCTTGCAGACTACTGCATTGTATTGATATTAATTAACTGAAATTGAATTGAATAACAATTAAATTAAAGTCTAGTAGGAAAGCATGACAACAAAATGAAATAAAGGGGCTTCTTATGGATGAAACAACTGAAGAATACATTTTTTATTCAATTTTGTATTTTGTCTTTAGTATTTGAAGTTATTGTAGGTGTCACCTAACGTTTTGTATAAAACGTTATCAATTATTGTGATGTTATGAAAAAAATCCCTAATTACAAAATTCCCCAAGATTGTTAGTAGGGATAAGGCCATTGAAAAACCCTGACTCTCATTTCAAAGAATTTGATTCAATTCATACAAAAGACAGTGTCAAGAGTTTGACCAACGCCTTGACCTGGTCTGTAATTTACATACATTGAATTATATTTCACTTCAAGGAAAATTGCCGAACATCATCATCTTATTCTTATGCTAAATATAACAGTTATAGAAAAATGTAAACGTGACAAACCAACCACCGTTATTGAGAACGTCTTTAACGAGAGGTCATTCGTCAATAAAAATGTAATGAATACAGTCATAAGACAAAAAGGTTATTCGGACAAAGGGGAACGGATATCGATAATGGTAGATTGGTTATATGACAAAAGCCCCTAAGATCAGTTCCTTCTCAGAAAGGTTTCCAAATGCCCATTTTCAAATACCATTTTTTCGAATGGTTATATTTTAACCATATTATAAACGTTAAGTCTAGTGGCGTAGCGAGAATCCAGCAATTAGAGGGGCACTGGCAAGATGGGGGCCTCACTCGGAAATGATATCGGCTGCTATCGATTTAGGCATCCTTGCTTATGATAGTTGGCCTCTGCATTTATCTTGAATATTTTTTTACTTACCACCATACTTTCAAGCTTTCACGTATGCATTTTTATTCATGTGTATTTAAGTTGTCACTCTTTATAGTAAATCAATTATATTGTACACTATTATTGTTATTTGAATGTTTTATATTTGATTTATCAATAAATGCAGAAACATCTGCTAAAAGTAAATAAAAAAAATATGCTAATTTACAAGGTTTTCATTAGGGGGTAGGAGGGATTCTGTCGTCTACCTCCCCCCAATTTGTTTTCTCTCTCTCTCTCATGTTTCGTTCGCCATTCGATGCGGGGGGGGGGGGGGGGG
>BEXV01000738.1:143493-170705 GCA_003118195.1 Hemicentrotus pulcherrimus
AAAAAAAAAGAAAAAAAGTGGTCCCCTCCCATAAGAAATCTTGGATCCGCGCCTGACCCTACTTGATCAATGACATTATTGTTATGTATAATTATTTATTTTTATGTAGATTAAACAACTATTCTGGTCACAGCGAAACAATTATTTATCAATTGAATCAGATATCTATTCAGTTTTTCCAACAATGATATTGATCGTAAATTATGATATTCATGAAACTAGTGAAGAATTCATAAATAAAGAGTGTTTTTCTTTCTAATAAATTATATTTATTATCTACCTTAAAATACCTCGTTCATAGTGAAGATCATTAAAAAAAGAGAGCATTCATTTAGAAAGTTCATTTTGAAATATATGGTTTACCACGTCATAGGTTTCGACACAGGATATACCCCTTACGTGACCAAAATGATTGGTTTAGAAGAGTAGGAATTGACAATGACCTCTGTTTTATCATTTCCTCTATGATAAGCGGTGACTACGGGTGAAACGTCGGGCAAATTAACCCGTGATGCTTAATAAACGAACTTTACACGAACTAATATATTCCACCCACCCCCCCCCACAAAAAATAAATACATACCGGTATACATAATTAATTCGCAACTTAAAGCGATTTTAATTCTCCCCCTCTCCCGAAATTACAGGTACGTTTTGGGTATTAGATTTGTGTAGGTGTTTGATACACTATACCCCTTATTAAGGCTATTAAGCAATAAAAATGTATCAGTACCCTTATTAATTATAAACCTATGAATCTAGATGCAAGTTGTGAGTAAAATCTGATAATGTGAATATACTTGTATCAACGTAAGGTGAATAAGTCACCAAAACGGGAAGTTGGTTTTGCACTCGGAACCACAAATCGATATGGCAGTTAAGATTGTACCCGGTAAAGGAAGCCATTTAACTTTGAGTCATTTTCACATTGTGTCGGGGTTTTTACTTCATTGTTTTACCGATTTAGTTCGTGTCATATGACGTTGGTCTGGAAATCAAAAGAGAAAATGGCGTAACTTTCCTTTTGATTTCAAGATAATAGATCACGATCATGATATAGTGTGCGTACGTAGTGAAATACCGGATGCAATGCAATTTGGATGTCTATTTTTGTATTGGTTTACTTCTGGTTTTAATAAACTAAATGGGCCATTTATTTCCCCTTTTTCATCTTGTGGTCACCCAGGGACGGAAACGTCAACACTATTTGCCGACTAAAACTTTCTCATTGACTCTAAAAAAAAAAGAACTGTAACATTTTTGTAGAATATGGCCAATACAAAGAGCAACTTTTCAACAGTTGTTTTACTCTTACTATAATGACAACGCATAAAAGAGCTGCATTGAATAGGAAGCTGAGTTGAATTAAGTACTCTTCATGATAAATAAAATGTAAAACATAGTGATCTTTTTAATTATTGAGCTGAATTTGTACTCGTGAAACCATTTTGAATGTGTCGTGAGTTATATATAATTATGTTTATGTTTGTACATGTATGTGTGTGTGAGAGTGGTTTTATCGTTCATGTGTATATAACTTTATATAATATTACAAGAAATGTTGTACAATAAAATAAAACAAGTCATTTGGAATGTCAAACTATCTTTTTTGATCGTGTTTGTTTGGTCTGTTTATTTGTTTTCGTACAGTCGTAAAAAAAAGTAGAATACGCATACTTGGCCTAATTGCGGATTCAGTCAATTTGTTTCCCTCATCAGATATCGTAATATTACGCCACGCATTTATTAACGAGTGTGAGCTCCTGAGAGAGGAAACGTTTGTGGCAGATGTGATTCGTTTGTGAGAAAGAAAGAGGTATAGTAAGCTTAGAGGGACGGAAAGTGAAAATGTACTGAAGAAGCTGAAGAGAGCAAGTCCAGAAAGAAAGGGATGAGAGAGAATCGGAAAAAGGGGAGACGGGTGGGTACAAGAAATAGAGAAAATAGGGAAATGTATTGTATAGGAATGGATAGGATCATTCGAAGATATAAACATCATCCTGATTGAAAAGTAAGGCCTACTATTCGTACCGTATTACACCAATAAACACCACCAAACAGCTATCACCGATTGCGGCATTTCCGTGATTTATTTCCAGCCTTGAATTTATAACATCCATGATATAATATTGGATTTCTATGGAGAGCAAAGGCCAGGCACGCAATGATTTTGGCAGAAAAGATAAACGATACAAATAACTTTTATGTGCTCGAAAAAGCGAATGGATCTTTTTCGGGAATTTAGTTTTTACCCTATCTAGTCGAATCCCTCTCAAAATTTGATTTATACATGCATTGTATTGTATTTATTAAAATTCATTGATGTACATCAAAACATATAATTGTACAAAATATATTTATAAACATATGAATTAATTTACAGTGTAATGTAACAAATCATATTCTGTTTTGAAACCCCCCGGGAAATTGGAAAATTATGCCGACCGAGATTTTTGTATTTTTGTATTGATTTACAATGTTATGTAAACAAATCCATATTCTGTTTGTAAACATTATAAACCGTATAAATCAATTTACAATGCAGTGTTTATAGCAAAACAGAAGGAAAATTATATCCTTATATCCTTTTTGTAATAACATGACATAATGCATAGTAATATAATGTACCATAATACATCCGAAGATTTAGATATATAAAACATAATACAACACTTTTCTAAATAAATTGTAACTCATGCCATACAAAATAGGTAAATGAGGTACATGGAATGCCTAAAATAAAAATACTAAAATTTTCTTCCAGATTACTAATTTTTTCTATAAAATCTACTCGTAAATCAAATAAATCCAGTTTTAATTGTTCATTGAATCTTCTTTCCAAACAAAGTTTACATATAGCTCGACAATTTTTTTTGGAGAAATTGGTATATTTTCAGGATCCAAAGTTTAATACGGTCTCATTTCCATTATTACAAGTATTTAGTGAACAAAAGATATCCCGAATTGACATTAACCAACAGCTTTGTTCGTTATTTACGATTTTGTTGTTGTTGTATATCCCATGATCTCGCTCTCGCATTCCCTCTCTCTCACTCTATCTTGTTTTTTTTCTCTCTTTTCCATAGAGGGTCTACATTTATCTTCTATTTTCATGTTTTTGTTAACACATTATTTTCTCCTATTTCGCAGAGTGGATAATCTTCTCGAAATAATCTTGTAAAAATTATGTATGAAATACCCAGTTAGTTATTTAAGGCCATGTTGGAAACGTGGCGGTGACAGAGCACAATAATACTTATTACAAATCATGATTTAGAACATGACTAATTCAATTCAGGGCCCTGTATCAGTTCCAATCGCCTGAACGGCTCGAACAAGAATTAACTTTATGTCTAATTTGTCGTCATCTTTTAAATCATTCTTTTTCAGATTGCGCCAGACTATCCCACGGAAATTCGAAATGAAAGACAATTACGTTTGACCAAAACAAAGTTACACTGTTTCATGCTTTCTAACACGTGCGAATATAACGCATGATATATCTTATCGTTTTACAGAGGAAGAGCGCGAGAGATAATTGAACATGCAGAAGGCGAGGAAATTATGGGCCTACAAAAGTGGAAAGAAGTTAAAGTAGTATAGAGTGTGACAGAAACGATAGGAGATGGAAGGGGGTGGCAGACATATACAGAGAGACAGAGAGAAAAGGGGGACGGGGAGGGAAAGTGAGAGACTGAGAAGGAAACAAGAGAGGAGAGTAAGAGATAGGGAGAGAGAGAGAGAGAGAGAGNGGGGGGGGGAGCGGAGTGGGGTAATATCTTGGTGGACAACAATAAATGACAAATTGAATCATGGCATCGGTTAAGAATACAAATCCATTTTATTTTTCATTACCAAATCTTTGAGTTGTAATTTCATTTCACACTCATGTATCATCAATCATACGTGTAAACACTCGTTCTTGAAATGTATTCATTTGGTTTGTGCGTCATAACAATAACATATAAAGGTTGATATTGAATTCACAAAATTTACTGGACAAGACAAGTTTTACAATCGCATAAATTTCATTTCCCACTGCCCTCCGATCCAGTATTAAAGTAAGTTCAATGCTATAAGAGATAACAATATCAGACGATTTATTGTTAATCGTCAAAATATGACCTATATGAATGGAAAATTAAAGATGATTATGTATGTGAAGATAGTAATACCATTGAAAACATCACGCCATATGATGCTAGAGTGTGAAAAGATAATTGTGTTTCCGAAAGTGTTTACACGTTTGATATATCATGTTTGGGTATCAGATGTTAACATAAATGAAAAGACTTTAGTAGTTGAATATGATATAGGCAAGTTAAATAATTACTTGGTAAACATTTTGATTAAATTTGGTGAATATAGTTATAATAAGAACTACATTGAACAGTTGGAAACAAAAAGCAAAATGAATGTTAAAACTTTTTAAACTGATTTGAATATGAATTGATGCCACATTTAAATTCTAAAAACAAAAACAAAAGTTAATGAAAAACAGGTAAAAAGCTTTGACTGATATGCTAAGATAATGTTTTAATTTGATATGTATACATATATGTTATTGTGAACATTGTAGATATGTGAAATAAAGTTCCTCGAAAGGGTTAAAAAGAAGGGGAAAATGTTTCAGAGGATTTTTGATAAGTTTCTGTACCTACAAATCAAAATTCCACTTGTGTGTCATGCATGACAATAGATGGCGCTATATCAGAATGAATAGCATAGCCATCCATACACAGAGTTTGACAAACCAGGTTCCAATTCTTTGTTGAGCAAGGACAAAAGCAAAGAATAGAAGCCATATTGTGACCAACTGACACCAAGATGGCCCAACTCTGTATATAGATGTGAATGGCAGGATTGAAATAAGCTCGAGATTCATGATCCAGAAATTTAAGAGGAAAATTATCTTGATTTGATGGAGACATTGGCATTTCATTTCCTTAAGTTTGTCCGGAAATTTAAAGTATCAAATCCTTCATAATTGTCTTACAAATGGCAAGCTGGGATAATTGCACATTATACCTACATGTTAAAGGGTAAGTTTCTGGTGGAGCAGTTTTTCCTCCTTAATTAATGTTGAACTGCTCATTTTACCTTTAATACAACCTCTTGACTAGTTCATCAAACAAGTTCACAATAATTTTTTTTAGAGAGTTTTTCCCTTAACAATTGCTACACTTGATCGTTTCACTGCTTGAAATTATGCGAGTAATTTGCAGGAGGCTATGACAATTACTATGCATTTTGACAGAAAATTGCACTTGGTTGCTATGATAATAATTGGCAGTTTTAATTTTGCTACCCTGATACATGTCCTTGTACAAAAACTTTTAAATTTAACTAGAAATAATGATTTCAATAATAATTGTCTAGTATATGCACAGAATTTCGGAATTTAATAATTTCATTTCAAGATTTCAGCCTTTGCGTCAAGTTCATTCAAGGTCATGAAGTGTCAAACGCTTTCTTATATTTGCAGGTTATCCAGAATGGGAAAATCCATGTTATTTTGTCCCAAACATTAGAACATCCTCTCAAGTAATAGGATAGTTGATGATCCCATCAAGTTGATACCTCACTAGAGCTTCAATCTGGTCAAAGAACTAGGAGAATGGTATATGGGACAGAAAAAAACCCAATGCCTAGAACTTGCCTGTGTATTGAATATCAAGAGCACCTTGTAGCTATAAATATTCAAAACATGAGCTTCAAGTATTGCTTATACAGAGATATTTTAGTTTAATTATATTTTAAGTGAATAGTAAAACGTCTTTTTTAGTAGACTAGTTAACGCACCTGGCTGTATGTACCTGCATATGATAGGGCTCGCCCGGTCAAAACGCTCACTAACAAGAATACAAGGCAATTCAAAATACTTCACTATTTTCCTACATGCAGAGGTTATCAACTAAGAAACTACTATAACCCTTTGTCCACTTTGGTTGCACAGTGGAACAAGAAGATGGAATGCCACAGTCAAGTTTTATCACACCTACAATGGGTATGGAAAATACACTCCAAAACAATATGGCAGTCTATGGTTTCAGCCTGCTACAAATCAAGAATGAAACGGATTGCAAAATGCTTATAGTGTAAAGGTTCCAACTTCCAAGGTTGGTTATGTTATGATGTTAAAAAATATGATTCAATTGATAATTTAGATCAAATTGGTGAAATAAATTGATGTAAATCACAGATTTTTCAATAACAGCAAAATCAATCGGCATTGGTGTTCATCATCAACTCTGGATGATTCATTGGATAAAACCCTTTGAATGCCAATTTCTTTAATTTTTTTATTTATAAACTTTTTGATCATTTCAAAATGATCCTTCAGACCTAAACTCTACAGTTGAAAAACATTCTATGGTATATAACAGGCATTTCCCTGGCTCAAATCACTCCTCTCAAAAGCTCTCTTGATTTTGCAGCACACCAATATTAGTCAAAATGACAACATTTTACCAGCCTGGTGGAACATCATGCATTCTTCTACTTGACCAAAAAATTATCACTCTTAATACTCTCACAAGACATAATTTAATCTTGTTAATGTCGGATACACCACAATATTCACTGTTCATGATATTGCAGAGGTGTTCGGGAGATCCTCTGTATTATATAAAGGATGACCATCAACATTTCCTTTATGCACCAGGGGGTGTTTCACAAAGATCCTAAGTTGAACTTATCTCTAAGTTGGACTTACATATTATGGAAAGCCATTAGCAATCTTTGAAAATATTTTGTAAAAGTTATTTTGAAAGGCATTAATTGTTGATTCAAATCATTCATATGTTCTATCATCAATGAGATTTCATGTTCTGGATGTGGAATTTATAAAAAGTCTAAAATACTTGATTTTTTGCTTTTGAATACATTTTATTTTAATGCTACAAATGGCTCTCCATAATCTTTAAAGGTAAAGACCAGTATTGGAAACGCCCCAATTTCAAAAAATGAAATGGAAGCTCTCATTACCAATCATGTGAAAGAATATGTTTTGACTAATACATGATGATAAAAAAATTGCCAGGAAACCACCTACTAATTCATATATTTGGACAAATTTGTTTCTCTCATGGTCTGTGAGAGATATAGGGTAGTCCCATATACATCTTTCTGTGTATAGTGCTTGTATCATTTTGATGATTCCAGAAACTTGCAGATGCTAGATGCTAGATGATCAACCTCTTCTGATCGATTCCACAACGTTTCTTTCACAATGCAATCGCATGACCATAACTGGTCTTTACCTTTAAGTCCAACTTAGAGTTAAGTTCAACTTAGGATCTTTGTGAAACACCCCCCTGGTATCTTGTTATGTCAGAGCTCTTTGCAACGAATTTCCACTGTATTCAAGATGGTATCTTTGAAGCAATCTCTTAGCACTTTGCAGAATGCCCTACCACAAAAAATAAATCTAACCATATTCCTAATCCTAACCCTGACCCTACCCCAAACCTAATACATCGTGCCGATGCACGGTGGGGTATTATGCAGTCAAGTCCTCTTGCAGATATCCTAATATGAACTGAATATTTAAAACAATATAAAGCATGTAACAGATAACTCGGTGGTGAACAGTAGTCTTGTAACCGAGAGGTCCCAGGTTCGAAACCAAGTCAAAGCGCTTGTGCCCCTTGGTAAGGGATTAACCCTCATTACCAAGTCCCTTGGAGAGGATGTAGGACTGTCAGTCCCCTGGTTGCTTACTTACAAGGATATACATGCTTTCTTAGCAGTCAGGTAAAACAATAATCAAACCAAACCAATATCCTTGGTACAGGCCACAGACATATTTCATCTACGACTACTACTACTAATAATAGCGTAAACTTATACAGCGCACACACGGTCTAGGGATGCCCATGGTGCCAGCTCAGCAACAGTTCTCTTTAATACATGTACAAGTAAAGTAAATGTTTATTTGATAATAGAGTCACACTATCAGAAACTCAAAAACATTTGTATCACCCATTACAATCCTCAACTCTGCCCGGTGGCCTCCAGCTGCTCTGTACACTGACAATTCAAGGAACTGTCTCCAATCCCTTCAGCAAATTTTCTGCTTGTAAACCTTAGTCCTAACCCGTTTTTCAATGCGTCTATAGATTGGATCCTGAAGTAACTTACGTGGCATATCCCAGCATGCTTCATCATGATGGAAGGATACTAACAGAAAGCTGTGGCACCTCGCCATCATACCTGTCTGTCATGAAAAGAAAAAAAATCATGAACGAAATGGAAAGATAAGGAAAGAGTGAATACCAGAGTAAAGAAATTTCTCTCAAAAAATACACTGTATATATGTAAAATGAAATGATTAAAGAGATATTCCTCTTGTTGTAGCAACATTTGATATGATAACAGTCAGGATTTTAACAAACTTACAATCAAAGGGTCATTCCTGTATTGTAACCGAAGTACACACACTCTCCCTAAATGTCAAGTTTACCTTTAAGAAATTGTACATTTTCAAAGAATCATCTGTGGAGAAGTAAAAAGGTGTTCTGGGTGACATGATTAAAAGTTGGTGTCCTTCTATAGTATCACTGAGCTGAGTGAGCAGACTTTTATCTCACTGCATGTTTAGAATGATAACAATGCCAAAAATAAATCTGATATATGATTAATTCATATACGTTGAGTGATATATCATCTGGCTAACATTTTTTGAGCTTCATCGTTGCTGACTGGGAACCATACTCACCAGAAAAAGGAGATTCCATGTCATGATAGGATGAAACTGCCAATTCACAGGCTTCCTCATTCACCATCCTGGTAGTTAGGAATAGGACGAAAGAGAGAGAGAGAGGGAGAGAGAGAGAGAGAGAGAGAAAGCAAGAGAGAGACAATAAATAATTATATAGGGAATAAGATATGTGGGACAGAGTGAGAAAGACAAAGATAGAGAGAGAGACACAGACAGACCGATGATGAATAATAGGGAATGAGATATTAGGAGAGTGTGAGAAAGAGTGAGAGAGAGAGAGTGAGAGAGAGTGTGAGAAAGAGAAAATACAAGAAATACAGAGAGACAGAGACAAAGAGTTAGATAGATAAAAGAAGAGAGAGGGAGAGAGAGAGAGAATGAGAGAGAGAGAGTGACGGAGAATATAGACATGAAAAAGTATTTAATTAGAATTTTCAAAACAGTATGGTACATATTTTTATGAATGAAAAAAATAGGTTAGTATGTGATTTCACATATCCCTAGCACAAGCCTGTTATGAGTAACATATTATCATCCAACAAATTTGTCAGTCGGTTTGCCATCGCAACTCTGTACAAGGCTTAAATGACTGATTAACTTGTTTGACACTCACTATAGAGCCTATCAGAGCTTTTCAGGTCCAGTAAGCGACTCACCTGACATAGGCCAGCCCTATACATGATCCCAGGTCTGTATCCCGGAGTAGTCTCATCTCTACAATCTCACCGCATCCCATGAGTAGGTCCCCAAGATCCTCCTTGCTTAGATTAGTTGGAAGTCCAGCGAGCTCCAACACATTGGGACCTTCAAGAGCCTAGACACAAAATGAAAGGGTATTGTACAAATGTTTGAAGCCCATACAAGACTCTGGGAAGATTATAGTAATAATTAATTGGATCAGAGCCTTTCGAGGGGAGTCCAATCGACTCTTACACATTTGTTCCTTTAAAAGCCTAAATTGAAAATTGGAAATAGATGGTATTTAAAGCCTTCGACATAAGATGAATAAGATGAAAGAGTATAAAAAGCTTTAAAAAGATGTGACATGACAACGTAAGTAAAAGGTTACATTTGGCTTTGCAATTTACTGCGGTTTAGAACCAAGCAACTTTTTCCAATAGTGATAAATTAATGATGTTCAGACATGAATGATAAGGAATGCGATTGTTTCAGTCTGTTTGATAAAGAAAAAAATTACCCTTTGAAGGGGTATTCGAACCTGTGAGCAGTTTTCATCAGATGATCTTGTTCTGTGCTGTGACGTTGGAGGTTCATAGCTTGTATCCACATCAGCATCGCATGACGACCTCACCCCTTTCCTTTCACCAGTACCACAACTAGACGACACACCGTCATCCCCGGAACTTTGACATTTTTCTCTTGTTATAAGACCTCTAGCTCTTCTCCTCAGGTTCTCATCTAGCGAGCCTCCAGCGGACGATTTGAACGGCATCCCCTTCATCACCTTGGAGATCATGTCAGGGAAGTCCTTGTCATTCCTGAGGTCAAAGGTCGGTGCGGACCGGATGGACGAGCCAGAGGAGTCGTACTGTGCGTTGAAGTTTGTCTCGATCTCAAACTGAGACTGCCGCCCCAAGAACATTTGCATCAAACGGGCTTTCCCTTCTTCTACATCTCCGTTTTCTGAGGTAGAATATAACGTCATCCGACACTACTAAGTAACCCGTTATGCTACAACTGATTTTGAGGTATTAGAACATTAATTCAACTTCTGGATATTGAATCAATACATGAATAAGTGATGAGGATGACGAATAAGTGGTAGCTCAATAACAGAAGTTTAGTGCCCACAGTCTGGATATCATAAATCTGCTAATTATTTCTAATTTTCTTCACAGAAACAATTTTGAAGATCACAGATATGAAGGTAAGAATCAACTTTTTAAATACACAAATAAATTCTTAGAAGATTGGGCATGCTTCAAAAATTACTTTTGGAGACTGAAAGGAGATTATATCAGAATAAAATGTGAAATTCTAGCATAATTTCTTCAAAGGTGAGCACAACTTTGGTCCCACTTCCACACGTTCAAAATTCTGTAACCATGATGATAGTCTTTGGAGTTAAAGGCTTACTGCCTATTTTCTCTTAACAGTGATTTTACAGAAACTAAGATATTCCTCACTGGATATGAATCCTGTGAATATTTGCTGTCACCTTCTCTTCAAAAAATCAACTGCTACGCCAAACCAAACAAGAAAATCAACTCTTTCATGCAGTGTATGAGATGTCTACTGGTGTGAGTAAAAATCTTTTAAAAAAAATACAATAGAACTAAAATAAATGTGAATTTGGAAAGCTCAAGAAGAGCAATGGACCTTATTTCTTTTTTTGTTGTTGAAAGAAATTCATCCACATGAAATATCACCTTTGATTATTATAAGCCTAATGAACAGAGAAAAAGTATTAAAAGCAGAGATATTTCCCCCATTTTTAGTAGTCTGAAGTTGGCATTTTGAATTAAATCGAGGTGGGGGTGCTCACCATTATTAGGTAATCCAATATGTCCAAGTTCATTGACCTGCAAGACACTGGGTTTGGTCTTCTGGAAACCATCTTCTACCACTCTCCCTCTGCCTCTGCCTCTGGGTTGGGAACGGGGCACTCGCTCGGGTAGTGTAGAAGTTCTTCCACTTCCTCTTTTAGGCTTAGGGGCACCGTTAACGGGCCGAGAAGACTGAGGGTTCCCTATATCGTGGGTGGCTTTCCGCTTTCGCTCCAGCTATGTATAGAGGAGGAAGGAGAACGATGGTCAGTAAGAGAGAGAAAGAGGGAAAGGAGACAGAGAGAGGGATAAAGAGAGATAGACAGAAAAAACATAGAGACAAACAGAAAGAGAGAGAAAAAAGAAAAGAAAGCATAACATTCATAACACGTCGGCTAATATACAGAAACTTTTATGTGCAGTGAGAAGGCGACTTGTTAAGACTCACCGTCTCGCCATCTTGACTTACCAAGGTGTCTTGGCAAGTTTTAGTAACTCGCCTTCTGGGACTTGCAACGCGTCCTGATAGTTTTCAAGTCACAATCAACTGAGGAGGTGCGATAGCTCAGTCGGTAGATCAGTGGTCTCATTATCCGGTGACCCAGGTTCGAAACCAAGTCGATGCGCTAGTGCCCTTGGGTAAGGCATTTATTCTCATTACCAGGTCCCTCGGAGAGGACCTAAAGCCGTCGCTCTTCTGGATGCTTACTAACAAGCATTTATTGCTTTCTTAGCTGTCAGGTAGAGTAACACTATCACCATTGTATTCTTGTCTAAAACATGGCACCCTGGTGTATTTTAACATGTTTAACAACTCGTTTTCGTAGCCTGAACTCATCTTTTCAGACTTAACAACCCCCCCTGGTAGTTTTAAAAAGTCACTGTCATGTATTTTTGTCTAAAACATGGCACCTTGTTTAAAAAACAAACACGTTTAACACCTAGCCTTCTTGGCCTGAACGAGTCACCTTCTCGCTGCACATTTAAGCTTCCATACTAATAAGACAACATTTAACACAGCAGTACTGTCTCTCCTATACTGATGGTCTTTTCTTTGTCCCCAAGATCCTTTTATTAAGAATTCATAAATGCTGAAACAGCATTATCATTTAATGCTAAATAAAGGAAGAATACAGTAACCAGTAATGGCAAAGTGGCCCATCTGAGGAAGCACTGAACCCCCCCCCCCAAATAACAAGTAATGTAAGTAACCAACCTGGTCGTAGTAGGCCTGTGGAAGGGGAATGTCCAATGGATTGATAGCTCTTCTTACTCCTCGGCCAATGGATGGAACAAACATCGGAGGCGTTGCATATGAAGGAAGAGGTGACCTTTCTTCAGATTGGACATCAAAGATACAATCCATGAAGATTTCTTCCTCTAAGTCCAACAGGTTCATTTCTGCGTCTTGCTTCTCAATGCTTACCTCTTTTACTGATTGGCATTTCATACTTCTAGTTGAGAGTAGTTGTTGGTTTTATCTGGAGTTGACAAGATATAATAAGAACTGTTGGCATTTGTACATGCATGGGCTCTTAAATTATGTCTTCTTTAAAAAGATTAGTTCTAAAGTAAATCTAGATATACATACTTTGTTTTTTGTAACTATTATTAGAAGAGGGCCGAGTCAACGGGACAAAAATCTCCTTCTAAAGTGACAACTGCTGCAGTGTATATACAGGCAGCAAGTGTTCCAATTCAGGGAGGTCAAGGGACTCGGGAGTAAAACTCATGTCAAAAGTCAAATATACTGTGACAATCATGAAAAGGAGCTATTTGGTTTTGCATCACGATGTTGCCCCCTTTTCATGGTGATTCCATGTCTGTCTTCTTCTTCTCCTCCTCTTCTATCCCCTTCTTCTATTTCCAGGCTTGTTGGGTGTCAGAGATTTATACTTTGGGAGATCTCTATTAAGTCAACTCTATCATTATAATTTATAGCCGTTTTCAAAGTTAAACGTGCTCCTCCTCAGAAGATCATTAGAAGGAGAAGGAAGATGATAATGATTAAGAAGATGAAGAAGAAGATGAATAAAAAAAAGGAATGAGAAGCAGTAGGAGATGAAGAAGAGGAAGAATAATTAAAAGAAGTTAAACTTGAAGTTTGAACTAAGTGAAGTTGAACTAGGCTAGTTAAAGTTACAGTTTAAACTTTAAAAGAAGTAGACTCTAGACCTAGTCGTCTAGAACTTACAAGAAGAATTAAAAGAAGAAAACTTCACCGAAGAGGAAGACAAGGAGAATAGTGGAGAAGAAGAATAGGAGGAGGTGGCTCAAACAATCTTCTACATGTAAGTGGTTCTACAAACAAAAAAAGATCAGAAAAACAAATAATTTTGACTTTGGTCTGGTCTGAGCTGAGCCATCATTTTCAATTATACCAAAACAAGTTATGCTACCCCACTCCAGCAAAGCATAGAGAGTCAATGCCAATGCGCGTTGACCTTTAGCACTGCATATGTGCTAAGTAATAGGCAGCAATTGCACACACAAATAGGCAAAACATACACAACACACAGATGCACGCAATAAACACAATGTGGCTAATCGGCAAGTTTGAATCTAGACTTACAATTTGAATTTTTAATTTATTCTTTAAAACATCTGTAAGTTAAAACAATTGTATTTTACTGCTATTTAAGTGTCATCAATTGTCACTAAAGTACCGATTTTGAGTGAAATCAGTCGAGTTTTGTACAGTGGTGTTGGAAAAGTTGAGAATCAATAGCACAGCCAGGATAATAACGATGCTATGCATGCTCCTATCCGCGCCCGGTACCTACATGAAATTGAAGGAGTGGGACACACCAAGGTCGATTGCTAAATCTTGAAAATCCCCAGTCTAATACATGCACAACCTCAGATTTAAATTTAACAACAACTATTTCATTGCTTATTTTGGGCAACACTAAATTAAGCTAAATCTGCAAAGATAACTCACCTGATAAAGTTCTTTGTAGTAATCCTGGTTTATTTTCAGAGCAGAGCTCAGAGTCAAAATCGACCAAATCAACACACGGGCGCGGGGCAGACTAGTCGTCATAGGCCTTATATTCCAAGAGATTCTACTTTACTGCGATTTCTGATTCTGTGCATAAAGACAATTTATACTGCCTTAGTTCCGTAGTACGCATCCGTTAGTATTGCAATGGTTAATGATACAAGATGTGACATCCTTCAAAATAAAACACTACGGACCATGCAGAACATGTATAATGTAGTTTTAAAAAGTCTGAGGAATTATGTACACTCTTAATTAAATCTTCATCTCTCTCTCTCTCTTTCACTCTTTTTTCAATTGGCTCTCTCTGTATTTCGATCCACAGGTAAGCACATGTATTATTGGTGATAGTCAAGAAAGTTTTATTTCATATTTCTTGGTTGAGAACTCGCAACTTTGGGTATCATAGGGATGCTACAAAAAAAAAACCGCAATTATTTAATATTTATATATCTATCGATGATAATATTTGAAATGGTAATATTTAATGGACGGGGAGTAAAAAAAAAAAGTCAAATATGAAATGAATAAGCGAGACATGTGTTTAAAGACAGATATCACGAATTTAATATTTCATCACAAAAGTATCATACAATGAAATGAACAAAATGTTATCATATTTAAGGATAGTGAACATAAATCTGCAGCATATTTGCTAAAAATGTGTAATAAAAATCAAAATATTGATATGTGGAAGGTAATTATGTCGGTGCAATTTAGCTATATATTACAATCCTATATTATTCTTTTTGATGTTTTTTCCTTCTCTTTCCATCAAAGCATGCTTTGATGTAGAGGAAAGAAAAAAAATACGGTTTAATTTGAAAAAGTCTGCGGATACAAACTCAAGCCCTCATGTTTTTTTTACATTGAAACGAATTTTGTCTGCAGGGGCGGATCGGTGGAGGGAATACCCTGTGTCAACTTATCAAAATTCAAGGGTATACATACGCCCTCTGAGCATTATTGATAATGCTCTTATTTTCTCCAGTACATTTTTGTTCACAATAACGTTCACAATATTTTCTACATTGCATGCATCGCATATACATATAATAACAATAAGTAATAATAGTAATGAACTAATGATGATACAGTAATGATGATACTATACTTCTACTACTAATACTTCTTCTACTACTCATACTACTGCTACTATTTTATTAACAAAGTAAATCTAATCAGCATGTTCTCCCGAGGGCCTTATACAATCAGTATTACCTCAGCAAATTGCAAGGTACCAATTCTCACCTGGGTAGAGAGTGGCAAATGCTAAAGGACACAGAGTATGAAAGTGCTGGCGTCATATTCGCTCGTTGTCCATGTTTCTGGTTTTAAACAAAAGAGTCTGCGCATGAGGTTCACTGCAAAATCATTCAAGCTAGGGGCTGGAGCAGGGCAAATTAGGTGTTTGGGTCTGGTGTGATTCCTACACCGTTGTTTATCACTATTTGGAACCAGCGACCCTGACAACAAGACCAATACGACGTCACAGTGAATGGACTATACCAAGACACCTATACGAGTAATGGCACCAGGGCCGGCCTGTTTCATAAATTTGTTATCGATAACATAACGCTAACTTTCTATGCCAAATATGCTCTAAGCCAATCAGATACCACGATTTCAGTAGCTTGTAACAGTAATTGTAACTTGTTATTGATAACAGTCTTTATAAGACCCACAATAATATTGCTCCGGCGACAATTATCATTGTTATTGCTCCCCGTCAAAAAGATACAGTTAGTGTTAGGATAGCAATTAGGTTTTAGGGTATAGATTCTAGGATTGGAGTTAGGTTTTAGGGTATAGATTCTAGGATTGCAGTTAGGTAGGCCTATAGTGTTTGATCCTGGGGCCTGTTTCATAAAACTTTTTATCTATAACAAATGCTAAATTTCTATGACAAATTTGCTCTCAGCCAATCACATGCCATGATTTCAGTAGCTTATAACAGTAGCTTGTAACTTGTTATTGATATCAAGTTTTATGAAACAGGGCCCAGGTTTGAAGTTATGAACTCAGATAGTGTAGACCTAAAATTGTACCGCGGAGCAATATCGTCGGTACATTGTGTAGTACGACCAAGCGTCTACCACTTTTAATGATACATAAATACATCATAATTCAGGTTTTCACTGCAATGGGCCGTATGCATAAAAAGTAGCAATTGCTTGCAAGCAATTGCTTCAAGCACAAGCAATTGCTTGTCAAGCAAAAGATCGAGCTCAAGCAATTGCTTAAATCCGTATGCATTTTGCTTGTGCTCAAACCTTTTGCTTGCCTCCAGCAAGCAATTGCTTACGATCTCAACAATAGCGACGTCACACCGGTGCGAACATCATTCATGGGAGAACACTTCCCCCACTGTTGTTTGGTAACCCGGATCCGCCAAGTAGTGGAGCGTGGCCTCCATGCTCTCCATCGTTGTCAGACATCTTCCCCGTTTTTCATCATGTTCAGGTTTGAACCTGTGTGCTAACCACTCAACGTTCTTTTTGTCGAAACGGAATAGTTTCCGATAGGTCTCGGTAGCAATTTCTTCTCGATTTATTCTACTCCTGTACAACTTTGGTCTTTCTCTAACGAGAATAAACATGATGCTTAACCGCGAACGTCCCGATTAAGCAAGAGCTCAAGCTGCTATGACGGAGCTTGAAAAACGTAAGCAATTGCTTATAAGAACAAGCAAAAGATTCGTTTTATGCATACGTTTTTAAGAAATTGCTTGATCTTTAAGCAATTGCTTGCGGACATCAAGCAATTGCTTGTGCTTGCTAGCAAAAGCATTTGCTTGCAAGCAATTGCTTAAGTTTATGCATACGGATTCAAGTAAAAGGCTAGCACAAGCAATTGCTACTTTTTATGCATACGGCCCAATATCTCGTTCACAAAGTGTTTCTGGCAGTGTTTAATACTTGTGTACGAATTGCATCTTAGCCAAATGATATACAAAAAAACATGCTCTTATTACTATGGTTCCAAAATATATACAATGTGATTAATGTGATTAATTAATATACCTGTACCCACACCCCTTTTAGAGAATCATAAATCCACAACATTACGAAATATCACTTGTGGAAGAAAACAATTTAGAACATAATAGGCGCATAATAACAAACACACTCAATGCGCACACTTCTAATACATAACTGTTCATTCATCTTTAAAATGAAATCAAAGCAATACTAAACTAACGAATATTACCAACAGTATATTATGTGCAATATACAGCATATTGAAATGAAGAATACAATGCATTTATTTCCTGATTAGTATGAACTATACACTTTTTAACTTTTTGCCTGTAAAAACAAAAAATACCCACAGATTTATATTTTTCATGTTTTAAGCAATACCATTCTCTAATGTGTTCAGATTAGTGTTATGGAGTGCCTGGAGATGAAAGATCGCATTCGCCTGCCGAGGATTGCTGTGTTTTGGTTGTCAGGGTGCGGATTGCATGCATTAGTCTTTGCTAGGCTGTACGAGCATTATAGCTTGCCCGGTCTAGCGGCGGCTGATGTAGGCGGTCCGCTCCCTGGCTATTGGAGTGCAGCGTCCCTCGGCGGGCGAGTGTGAAAGCTCGTTGGTATTTCCATTCGACTGCATTTTGAGGGCATTGCGGAAATTACGTATTACCTATTGGTATCTCATATTATTATGTGAATGTTCTTTGGAAATTTGTTTTGTAATTCATGTTCAGTTCAGTTTTTAACTGACAGACACGAAGATGTAAATAAAATCCATTTTTAAAAAAATCTATCTATCCAATATCCAATTCCCTGTTCGCAAACAGAGAAGTCGATGCGAGAATCAACAGCGCAGCTAGGGAAGCTACAGGTTACGGTCCCACACTGCTACATCTGACCTGAGATTGCGCTAAAGGGGATTTTGGTGTAGTGCTATTCTTACAGTATGGCTTTAAAATGGTGGCGTTTGCAGTTTGTGGGTCGCTTGTAATCTTTAAATGAAACGATTGTGCTAAGTATGAAACACACAATGATAAAATACCTAAATGGTATAAAGCACGTAAATATATGTAATTCCATTCATAAGCAGATAGAGTGACGATCATACAGTGTCAGTGAGCAAGAAAAAAAAAGATATTCAATGTCTAATTTGTTAAAAGCACAGCTAACACCTTTGCAGAAGAGTCAGGCGGAATAAGTGAAGCCTTCATAGAAATATATCGATCTAAGTTTTGATGACTGATAATTAAAAAGAAAAGTTTTTGATTTCTAGAAGGCCTTATTTTTCCCCTCAAAACTCAAAACTCAAAACGAACGTCACAGACCGCGCGAGTCGCTGACAAAGTCCTGCGTCAATAATAGGGACTTTTATATTTGCACGTCGACATAATGGACTGCTACGTGTGACGTCCTTTAAGGGCACTGTGTTTAGATTTGTACGTGGTGCCTTAAACAGGACGTCACACGTAGCAGTCCACTATGTCGACGTGCAAATCTAAAAGTCCCTACTAAAGCCTCGTGTGCAATCGGCCTCACTTTGACATTGTTATATAACGACGTTGTTATTGACGCGTAATTCTGGTTCCCTCAACACTGTCTTTAGCTTCACCCAGAAATCATTCCTCAGAACGCCTGGTTCCATGGGCCACGTCAGGTAGGTTCGCTTCATCATCAGCTTATGCAGCTTGTAGTACTTGGTGAGTTTCTTCTCTGGGATTTCACCAAGGGCGATGATGATGAGGACGTCGCGGTCGATCAGGTTCGCCATCGCGAACTCTCGCTCCATCTTGCACCAATGGCTGTCTAGGTAGTTGGCCGAGAGGATACAGAGGGTGAAACGGCTACTGTCAACGGCTTCTATGATGCTGTCTAGAATCTTCCTGCCCAGGATGAAGTCGCGCTTGTGGAGACACAGACGGAGGCCACTGTCGCCTTCTAGGTGGCGAACCAATTCATTATCGACCTAGCAGGATGAGCAAATAAAAGAATAGGACAACGAATTGCAAAAAGGTGTTCATAGTATGCAATTTTTGTAATAACATCAAGTGATCAGTAAAGGACTTGTTTTCTTTAATGTTTTACGTACAAACTTATTTTTGATAATCACTTACTTGCACACAGCAATAAAGTACGACATGTACGCTGTGATTAGATTTCTTTGTATTATTTTGTTCGTATAAAACGTGTGGGTACATAGTCTCTGTACGTTTAGTGTTATAATCGGTAATTAAATGGTACATATTAAATTTTCATTGAGAAACAAGGAACA
Organism: Hemicentrotus pulcherrimus; assembly: GCA_003118195.1. Taxonomy (NCBI): domain Eukaryota; kingdom Metazoa; phylum Echinodermata; class Echinoidea; order Camarodonta; family Strongylocentrotidae; genus Hemicentrotus; species Hemicentrotus pulcherrimus. The sequence goes on from BEXV01000738.1 coordinate 162,968, forward strand.
AGTGAACACATGGGGAGGGGGGTATAACATTCTTACCCATTCTTCATCTTTGTGACTGAAAGATACGAACGCGTCGTACACGAATGGCAAATCCTCTCCCTTGATACGCTGGTACTTCCTTCTCCTTGCATTGACCAGGTTGAAGCAGTAATTGATGTGAAACCTGAACTTGACGACAAGAACGACGGTGACGAAAACCATACAGGATCCGACCCCGATGAGGATCCAGGTGTACAGAGGTAGTCGATGATCACAGTTGAGTGTCTCGGGATGGAAATCAATGACGAGTTTTCCTCGCATGTCGGGCGGGGACGAGCATATCATGTGGCTGTTGTCGTCAACATAGACCTTGGTCACATCGAGCCATTCCCTGAACCACTGAAGGTCACATCCGCAGGAGAATGGGTTCCCGGAGACTGTCAGGGCCTTCAGCGTTCCAAGCAAGGGTTCCAGGAGCGTCTGATTAATCAGGTTTATCTGATTGTGTCCCAAATCCAAAGTGGTCAGAGGCAGATCATCAATAATGTTGTCATGAAGGTGCGAAATTTTGTTGTGACATAGGAGAAGGGCTTTGAGTTCTGGAAGGTTACTTAATGAATTGTTCGGGATATTCTGAAATCCATTGTAACAGAGATTCAAGTATTTCAGCCGTCGAAGTGATTTCAGGAATGGGACATGGATAGTCTCGTTCCACATGTTGTAGAGATTATTGTGTTGGAGGTACATTGTCCCGAGGTTACCCAAGCTCGAAAATGTATCTACGTGAAGAGCAGCCATGTTGTTGTTGCTCAAGTCAAGGTTCTTAAGGCCAGATAATTTATCAAACGGAGATGGCACAACAGTTATATTTTTTAAGTTTGCTAGATTGAGATATAACGTTTGAAGACTTTGTAGAATTCGGAACGCATCCGGTGATAGTGATATATCAGTATTCGCCCCAAGATCAAGAACTTCTAGCGAATCAAGGCCTTTGAATTCCTCACCAACGAAGTTCTGCTTAATCTTATTATTGGACAGTTTTAAGTAGAGAAGTTTCGATAGGCCACGAAAGCCACCCGAAGCAGAAATATTGTTTATCTTATTGTAATTCAAGTAGAGTGTTTTCAGGTTGGTGTTGGATAAAGAAGAAAACATTCCATCCGTAACAGTTGCGATTTGGTTATTGCTAAGATCAACAGTTTCTACCAGATGCAGACCAGAAAATGCTGTAGCGCCGATGTGGGTAACAAGACTGTTCTGAATAATCAGAGATGTAACATTTGATAAACCCCGAAACCCAGAATTCAAGGAAGTGATGTTATTGAACGAAATATCGAGCTTTTCCAACGTTGAATTGCGCAAGTCTTTAAAGTTGTCGATGTCCTGTGTTGCCAAATCGATTTCTTTGAGATACAGAGTATAGACTTGTTGGTCGGATATAGCCTCCGCTAGAGCAGGTATAGCAATGGGGTCAAGGCCCTTGGAAAAGTCCAGTTCAGCAACTGACGCAATAGGATGAAAAACGCCACTTTCGATATCGGCAACCTGATTTTCCGTCATATCTAGAAAGCTGAGCTTACAATTCAGTAATGCTTTGAAATCTGTGTTCTGTAATGATTTGATTTGGTTCTTCCCGAGATGCAATTCTTGAAGGGCGGGAAAAGTGGCATCGGTTTAGAAACCCGCAGACTGCAGACGATTCGATGAAAAGTCTAACACACGCAAATTAAGCAGTCCGCTCAGAGCTTCTGGCAATGATGTGAAGCCATTGTTCATGTATGATAAGTCAAGAACCTCTAAACGCTGTACATGCTCGAAAACATCATTGGGAAGCTTTCCGATCTGATTATGATGGAGATGGAGGTACTGTAGCTTCTCCTGATCTTTGAAGAAGACCGATCGAAGCTTCGAGATGCTGTTGTGGTGGAGCTCCAGGGTGACTAAATTGACAAGACCATGAAAGGACTCGTTAGTGATCACACGAATGGAGTTGTACGAGAGGAGAAGTGTCTCAACAGTCGCCGGAAAACCAGATGGTATGGTCCTCAAATCCCTATGGCGACAATCAACAAAGGTGTCATTGACGATATTGCATTTCTCCGGGAGAGGCTTGACCCCTGAGGGAGGTGACCCGTCGGTGCTCTGTGGAAGTAGAACTACACCCAGGCTCAAGATGACAATGAAGTACATCATCGCGAACTTCATGTTTTTAATGTTTACTGCTTGACATATACCTTCAAATTTAAAGAGAAAAAAAGAAAAGATGAAAGATTTTTCTCTTTCTACAAAGTTATAAACAGTCATAAAAAATTCAAATAAAATCGTTCTAATTTCTTTTCAAAGTTAGGTCTCCACCGCTCATTTTCATCTATCCTTTAAGCGATAATGGTAGGTAATAGAAATGAAGACACCGAGTTTTGAGGATGAATAACGAGCGTCCCTAATAATCATATCCAAATACACTTGTTCAAGGAAGTAAGAAAAACTATCGATTCGATTCAGATAAACTGAAATTTTAAAATGCTTTGGTAAATTGTACAAGTTTTACCTTATCCTAATTCTGCAAAGAGTTTGTCTTCTAGGGCTGCACGATCAGTCACATGTAACTTTCCTTCTTAAAAATGAACTTGTCATTCTCCTGCGTCATCTACTTAAGCATTTAATTATCTATAAAATATCATGATCTCCATTTCACGAATTAAACGATGCTATTTAAGTCATGTCCTTGTCGTAAGTACCTATTGTTCAAAAATTACAAGATACTTAAATGTGGATTGGAAAGCAAGCTCGGGAGTTTCTAAAATACCTGGATTTATTGAAATAATAACAGAAATAAATTGCTACATGCTTGGCTTCAACAACTTCCTTGTTTGAATAAATAATTAAAGGTATCACAAGGTTATGGTATGGGGTCATTAATTTGGTTCAAATGAACATATTGGAAGCATATGCGATCCTACAATATGCAGTGATCGTTGTCGCGGTTGAAATCAGGTCTAAAGTTATGAAATTGTAAATAATAAACTCTTTATGTTGTATAGCGCCCTCTCAAGGTCAAGATATCAATTAAGCTATAAAACAATGTTTATGGACTAATTTTGACCGATAAGCTATTTCCGTTTGGTAGGTATATATCACAACTACATATTCTGAAATTTTCAGGGTCGCAGCTACCATTGTACGGCTGTATGCGCTGAATTTGAAATTAATCAAAATTTATCGGGAGTACCGATAAATTTTTATTTTCGTTTTTTCTCGAAAGCAGAAGTGTTTTAGGGGCTAACTTTTTAGTGCTTATCATACATCCACAGGGGCATCCAAATATATCAAAATAGTAACGAATAATTATCCCCAAAATTTTCAAAATTTCCCAAAACTTTGTATTACCTTTAAAGGCATTAAATTTCTCTGATCGTTTAACCTCAAGAAAAATGATGACAATTTTAAAAATAAACAAAACTGGTGATGGTGATGATGGTGATGATTGATAATGAATGATGGTGAAAATGAAAATGAAAAAGGACAAAAAAGATAACAAATGTGTTCATTAGATAATCTAGACCCCCCAAAACGCAATAACAACAACAGTGAACTTTGCTGGAAAGAGAAGCAGGGGGGGGGGGCTTACATTATTTGCAAAGCCAGAACAAATGGGCAAACTAAAATAAAATCAGTGATACCAGCTTTTGAAGAATAGGTAACAAACATAAATGGAGGGCCTTGACCGCCGATGTCTGTTTTACAGGCCTGGTGCTTAATGGTGACGATTATGGTATAGTTATATGCAATCAGGAAAGAAACTTTTACACGCATTTTACACCATCAAGATATGATTTTCCAACCAACTAACGATCATTTTAAAGTTCCATCGTCTACAATCTTTGCATTTCGGATACCTTTCCAGAAAAGTTAGAGAATCATGGATAGGTTCAGTGACTTTCTTAGTCATCCGCCTTCAACAAATAATTGTTCATTTTCGAGTCCTTAATCTGAAATCGATCAGTTGGAAAATTTCAAAGATACTAATGGCAGCGAACAAACTATTCTCCGTCGAATTACATGTTGAAAATAAAACTAACTGATATATTTTAATGGTTTAAGGTGGGGGTCTGCAAATCATGAATTTGTGGATAATTATACTTGGAGATATCTTTGAGTTAATCAATCGATTCACTCGCCTCAACCAACCATAAATCACTTTTAAGTTCTTAATCTAAAACCTCTTTGTCCAAGAGTTATGGTCACAAATATGAGCAGCGACCGACCGATCGGTAGCCTGCTAGGTCGCTGCTGGAATTTAGGCATCGCCCAGCAATTAGGTCGGTGCCGGGCGGCGACCGCCCAGGCACCGAGCGTATTTTGGGCGGCGAGTGAAAAGTGAGCAGGCGCCGCCCAAATTTTAACTTCGCGCTTAAACTTCAGCGGCGACCGAGCGATGCCTTAAAAACGAGCAGTGCCTGGGCGGCCGCCGCCTGGCAGAATTGGTTAAAACTCACCGCTCGGCCGCCGAGCTAGTCCAGAATCTGGCCTATTTTAATTTTGATCTCCACCAGCGCAGAACCAACGCTACCTCTCCCTCCTTACTTGCTCCCAGCCGATGGTGGCGTGATCATTAAATTAGGACGCAATTTTGATCTCCACCAGTGCAGAACCAACGCTACCTCTCCCTCCTTACTTGCTCCCAGCCGATGGTGGCGTGATCATTAAATTAGGACGACCGGCGAACTCAGGTTGGGCAAGTGAGCATAATTATGAGTTTGTTGATAACGCCATCTTCGACGGCTTGAATCAAGTGTGTAGGGAAATTATAGAGGACCGTGCAGATACTGGACTACCACCGAGCAGGCTACTTTTGAGTAATGTGACCATAGCATTACATGTTGGAAATAAAACTAAATGACAGTCTTTAAAATGGCGGGAGTCTGCAATTCCTGAATTTCCGGATAGACACATTTGTCATTGTGTTTCACTGGTCTTGCGGATCGTATCAAAATAAGGAAAGTCTCTTTAATCTGGGAAAGTGAAAGTGCAACTTCCCCATTGAAACTTTGATCATCGGTTTCTAAATGTAAGTGGAAGGCTACTTGCCCCTACTTGCTGACCTTTACTTTCAGTTGAAGGACATACTTATTCTCAAGAGCTCTAAGGACTTTATTATTGTGTATACACTTTCGCTTTCTCTTTTTCTCTTGCACCTAATCCCCATACAAGCCGCCCCCCTTCTTCCCCGAACGGACTAGCTTAAATCAAATAATGCGGAGCAAAGTTCACCAGTATCATCAGAAGATTGGGAACAATTTTAGCAGAAAAATGATACCAAATGTGCCAAAATTGGTTGAATACTTTTTTTTAAATACACTTTTTTATTTTTTATTTTTAATTCTAGAGACAGTTTTTGTAAATAGTGTTGAGAGACCCTCCAATGGGAATGCTCCTCGCAGAAAAAAATGTGCACTGAGCTTTTGGCAAGTAATAAACGTCAGATTGAACGGAAACAACGTTCCACTTTTTTTTTCATGCTCTTTTCATACACAGACATACAATTATATAAACTGTTTAGGACACCGTTTTTCATTGATACCCGACAAATTAGAAATCCGTTCTATCTTGAGTAACAAACTGCCCCTTAAAACAAGATCACCCTGAATCTTGCGATCTTGGGCCATCACGGTACAAAAAAATACTTTTGGAAAGTTATTGTTTGATGTTATACACGCTACATGACAATGACACCTTGATGACATTACTATGAGATTCCACTAGATTGTTACTGGTTAAGCCTATAGTATAGTGGCGTATCAAGAAAATGATCAATAGGGGGGGGGGGGGCTGGAGCGAAAATACATGTGATGCATAGTCAGAAGCGGACCCAGGATTGAACAAAATGGGCATAATTTTGAAAATCTCCGAGACTGGCGAGAACAAAACATCTATAGATAATAGGTAATAATCTATAGATAATGACATGATAATAATAATAATGTTTATAATCATAATAATAATGATAGCAATGATGCACTAAGATTTACCAACAACAACTACAGATATTTCTTTAAACAACTCTAACTGATATCAATATAAACACATGGAACTGCACATAGAACAATTACATCTATAACTATGTGCATCGTCTCACCAAATGATAATCCATGAGGACATTTTAATATTGTTGTAATTAGCCTATCATTAATGAAATACAGACTCCTATGCGCTTTGGCCCAAATAATAACATTATAAAACATAATCGTATGTTGGTTCCAGATTTGAAAAGTATACAAGTATAATAATATTACGAAAATACGAGTACATGATAAGATTGTCGACTAGTTATCTTTAAAAAAAGTTCATGTGGATATTCGAAGATAATGTTAATAAATGATTAACAGATGCAAGTCATGTAAACCTGATTCCCATAATATAAATGAATGGGGAGGTATAATTTTGCGTAAAAATCAATATCAACCACTGGATTTTATCACCTTGCCTGTCTAGCATGGATCCTACCACAAGTAGGAAGGTCCATGGTCTTAGAAAGCATGTGTCCAATGTGCAGAATATAATGCACATGTTTAAATTGGATAAAGAATTGTTCAATGTACAACATTATTATGTGCGATCCCTTTGGAGCTGCATGGCAACAATAATATCCAGCCGCATCTTCCCCGGTCAGATCCGCACCGGCCTCTCTCCCACTGCTCATCTTTCTACTCCTTCTCCTCTTTTTCTCAGTCTTTATCCTCCTCTTCTTCCTCCTCCCCTCCTTTTCATCTCGGTTTGATCTTTGTCCTCCTCCTCCTCCACCCTTCTTCTTCTTCTTCTTCTTCTTCTTCTTCTCGTCGTCGTATAATTATTGTCCTATTCTTCTTCTTTTCCTTCCTACCCTTCCTTTCTAGCTCTCTAACTGTACCCCTCTATTATAACTACATAATATTGGTTACTAATGCAGCGAATACACCCCTATATACTTAATTTATATATTTGCCTTGATTACCAATGAACGTTAATTAGCAATGCAGACATAATATGCGCAATCCTTCCTAGAACAGTCATGTCTACCTTACACCGAAACCAATTTTATTACCAGTAATTGCGGATAAGCTTACCCCGGATTGGCTCGGAAACCATTGAACTTCCTTATGACTACTGTCAAATCGTCTGTCACTTACATAAACATGTAATTACAGCAAGTTTTCAGCGATATGTACCTGGATATCGAGTATCAGTTGGATAAATTGTTTTTGCCGTCTGCTTTGAAATATCGGCAGTTATATTTATTAGGACTTCAACACAGGCGAATACAGGCGAATAGTAGTGATATATAGAATAAGACAGTTCTATGCTCGGTGCACGCTCTTTGTTGGATCCGAACACAGAATGCATTGCACACAATTGCACTTGTAATAGTGAAAGTCATTTTACGCTTGCGCAATGGATGCTGCATACAATGTGTGAACGGGTGAACAGCGCGATATCCGCGGGGAATCCCCACCAACCCCTGACCTCGCCTGTACATTGAATGTTCACCTGTTCGCCGTCTTCCTGTGACTGGAGCATGATTAGGGTGCAGTCAGCTCAGACGTTCAGCAAAAAAGAAAGAGGGAAAGAGAAAACAAATGTAGAGAAAAAGGAAGAAAGAAAGAGACGATGGACAAAAAAAGAGTTGCAGATGGAAAGATAGAGATAGTAGAAAAAAGACAGAGACATAGAGAAGGACAAAAAGACATTTTCAGGAAGGAAGTAAAGAGGTAGAGGAGAGATA
>BEXV01000739.1:28258-43169 GCA_003118195.1 Hemicentrotus pulcherrimus
TCTCTCTCTCTCCCGCCCCAACTCATTCTTTCTCTTTGTAATACAAACCATAACATACAATCGATTAAAATAAACGTGGTCAATATTGATGATTTTACATAAGCATAATTAAACACAAACTTCTTTGCAGTATATATAACTTAGCAACAAAGTAAACGTATAAAGTACCTAAACATAATATGCCAATTGAAAATGTTATTCACTTATATAATCAAAACTTAAACAAATCTGGAGGTAATTTTACTGGAACAACCCTGCCCACTCCCTGCCCCCCCCCCTCCATCACAAAAACATACACACCCACCTACCCCCCCACACACACCCACACTACTCACTCACTGGATGTCTGCTAACATTCTCAACTCAAGAAAAATATACTAAATAAGTTATCCAGGCCGCAAAATAGAGTTACACTTTTGACAGGCTCACGGTAGAGAAGAAAACAAATCTGAATTAATCTTAAGCATACGCATACACACACAATTAATCTTACACACACGCATACACATACAAACACACACGCATACTCACACACGCATGAATACACACGCACACACGCACACACCTGACACACATACTTATGTTTATATCCAAAAAATTGCGTATAATAATATTTGCCCGTAAAATGGTTTTGAATCAACCGAATTTGAGCTAGAATTAATTAAATATATTCGATACGGTTCGAGCTCTATTATTTTCACCACTTACTACAAATACAGTTACTTTCGAGGCAAAGAGTGACTGGTCATGACGACACAGTGACAAGGTAGAAATAATGGGATTCATGTACGAGGAAGGAAGATTGACCCTGATACTAATACTAAGTTGATACTAAGTTGCTGTGGTAATTTTAACAATATCAGCACAAATAGTTCATGGAATTTCCGATAAGAGATAAGAAATTTATGAATATTCACAGTTATGATAATTAACAAAAATGAACAAATCTGTGACGTAAACTACGAGCACCTCTTCCAATCGCTCAGTAGCTCTACTAATAGTAATAGTAATATTTCATACATTTTTATTTTCTGTGGGATTTCGATGAAGAATTATATTTTAACTTCAAAAAGGGGTTGTGAAGCATCTAGGTAATAATTATATTCTTGTTGCATGTAGTAATGAATATATTAGAGCAGATGGGAATGGTGTTCGATAGGGTTGTCTGGTAATTGCCAATTTACGTTTGGTTGCAATATGAAGGGGGGAAAAGGTTGATTTTTCAATCGGATTTTCTTCAAACTTTTTCTAATCTTTTTTTCTTTTCCTGCTCTTATTAAAAATAATTGAATAATAATAATAATACTGATAATAATAATTTTTAAAAAATAACAATAATAATAAAAGTAATGATAATGATACTAATAAATAAATTAAAAAAAAAAAACATTTATAGGGTAGATTCCCCCTTTAAGTCTACACCTACAATATAAAGCGCACATGACACATCCTTCCTTTTCCAGTCGTGTGTGTATTTTTATCAAGTGAAGAAGGATCCGGGCAACGTTTTCACGAAACCGTCACAAGTACAACTTCACCGACATCCCATTGAAACACATTTAAATTACAATATACGAGTTCAATGGCATGTCAGTGAAGTTGTACGTATGACGGTTTCGAGAAACGTTGCCCTTATCGTGTATCATGCACGCTTAAGCATGATGAGAGATAACAATTGTGTATCCTTTTACTAAAACAATTATAACCTAACTTTATATTGACATATTTTCACAACTATGTTGCGTGGTGATTGAATGCACGGTATATTTGGCGTATAAAAGAATTTAAAAAGATGTGAAAGTTTAAAGAAAATAATCTCATTTGTCGTATGAGTCTTATAATCTTTCTAAATATGTTAGAAATTGGATTCTAACAAACTGGCGTTAAAATAAACAAATTGTGTATCACGATGTCGTACATCCCATTATGGGATCAGAGGGAAGGCCTTGGAGTGGTTCAGAAATTACCTCACAGACAGAATGCAATATGTTAATTTAAATGATCATGACTCATGTCTACGACATATCACTTGTGGTGTCCCGGAAGGATCTCTCCTTGGTCCGCTCTTGTTTTTACTTTACATTAATGATTTCCAAACTTCCTCCCCCATTTTGTCATTCATAATTTTTGCCGATGATTCCAATATTTTCTTTACTCATCCGAATCCCAATATTATTGTTGACGTTGTAAACAATGGACTACTATCTGTTTTGGAGTGGATTAATGCCAATCAATTATCTCTTAAAGGAATCACACGAAGAAGCTAAAGTGTATCAAATTGATGCAAAATTCATATCATTGCGAAGGGGAAGCCTCACTGATCAAATACAACAAATTTCCTCTTGAAAATATGTTTGGGGCCCGCAGAAATCAACTTTCAAAAATGTCAGGTTTGAGATCCAGATTTACTGCCTTCAGCAATGCTTGGTATGACGTTATTATTGTGACGTACCACCCTGGGCACGGCTAGCTAGCCGCAAAACAAAGCGAGGCGCGCGCATTGTAAATACACGCAACTCCTCGACTGTTTGTAAAATTCGAAGCATACTATCTTGATATCAAAATGTCGGCTTTAGACGAGAAAATTGAACTACTAGATATGTAAATTGAATTCAGTAAGGAAAGCGATTCCGCTGACAGCGATGATGATGATGGGGAGGTAGGAGAGTTGGGAGGAGAAGAAGGAGAAGAGGAAGAAGAGGAAGAACTCGACGATGATGGTAGAGATATGCCGCGACTCTACCAGCACGAACCCGAGCTGCTGAAGCCGGTGAACTAGATATTTTTTGAACAAACATTAATATGTCAATCTATTGCCACTTTCATAAACAACAATTTGCTACTAATCAGCATACAAATTTATACATCAAATATTCATGTTGGTGATAGTACTTGCGCAATAATCACAAAGGGGTAGAAAATATGTTCTTTCATGGCAGCTGGTATTTATTGTTATTTCAGTTTAAATAAGACATTGTTATAAATATGTTGCATATTAAACTTATAAACATAAAAGTGAAATGTTAATTATTTAGTGTCTTCAACTAGAACAGTAGCGGTGGTAATGGTTGATGCTGATGGTTGCAGTTGGGAATTGTAGATGTGGTGGTGATGATGACAGTGAATATGTTGTTGACAATGATATTGGTAGGGTTTGATTGGGGAACTTTATATGCTTATTGCATTGACAATATTGACAGGGCAGGACAAGGGGGTTAGGGTTATGGTTAGATGGTGGTGATTACTATATCATGATGTTGATGATGATAATGATGAGGATGGTGATGATGATGATGATAAAGATAATAATTGTGATGAGGCAATAGCGTAGATGATGGTGGAGGACAAGGGTTTGCAGCGTTGGTGATGTGATTGGTAGTGCATGATCAAAATGATTCACTTGAGACACTGCCGATAATTTGTTTTGGTTTTTTGTTGTAAAAGTTCAGATCCTATATAACCAACAACAACAAAAAAGCACTCATCGATATCAACAACCTAAACTGACCATGACTCATGAAGTACTTTTCCGGTTATTTGCCAGAAATATGCAGAAATCGGTCAATGCTTATTATTCCAAATATGACAAACTTTCATTGTGGTCTCCAACACCAGGATAGACGAATTTCGTTTAAGAGCACTGTAGTTTATGTCGGCCAGAACTGGGGGGCTTCCAATAGTAAGAAAAGAGGATTCCATGGCCTATGTAATGAGTCAGGTGCGTTGAGATTTTGATGCTTTTGTTAGGGATGCATGACGCCCCCCCCCCCCCCCCCCCTCCTCAGTTAGAAATCAGCATAAAAACAGCACCTGAACTGAATTGGTTTATACCTTTCATCTCTGATTTTTCCCAATCGGAGCATCTACTCATCACAATATCATACCTTATCACATTAAAAACATTTCAGAAAGAGGTTCCATATTTTGTGGTTTGGCCCAGTAACTTTTGATGCAGAACCCTAACAATCATACCAATTATATGAGCAGAAAGAGAGGGGTGTTCTGAGGCGATGCGCTGCACCTTGGAGTGTATACGAAACGTGCAACATCAGCTCCCCGGAGCGACTCGGGCACTGAGCTACACAGGGCCCGCTATAACTGGAGTCGTCAAACACGCAAATGTAACTTATTCTAAACCACGTTTAGACCCTATAATTCCATCATAAAGAGTAAGATAATACCGCAAATGTTTTCTATAACGTTTCAAGATTACATATTGCTGAATGAAATGTAAAATATTGCGAAAGAACGACAAAATTAGTAACGATCAAATTGCCTTAGATATAGGTCTAGAATATAGGTGAACAAGTGCAAATCTATCTAGCTGGCCGAGTGCATCCAGGGTTTGACGTCATAATTCCGAGCTCGCCAGCTCGTGTGTTTGGCCTACTTCCGGGGTTCAGGGGTCCGAAAAGGGGTCTTGACAAAACTGAATTTTACGCCTTTCCATGATATCAATATGATTTCTAAGCAAGTTATTCGTGTTCTACATAAGATAATCTTTCCATCCATATGTTATTCGTTCTAATTATCAGTTGTAATTGATTTTTCTTCGTATGATTCCTTTAATGTGACTATATGCTTTTCAGTAACTCCATAACATCGCTACCTGGTAACATTTCCATTAATGACATAAACATTTTATTTGTTGAACACACAAAATTTCTTGGTCTTGTAATAGACTGTAAACTTAATTGGAAAATGCAAGTTGGAAATTTATGTAAACTTTTATCACGAAATACTGGCGTCATCAACAGACTTAAACACTTTTTTCCTCTTGAATCTATACTCCACCTTAATTTCCCCTTATTTAAATTACGGCATTTTAGCTTGGGGCAACTGCTCCAAGACTCAACTGTATAGTTTACTGGTCATTCAAAAAAGAGCCCTGAGAATAATTCACAATGTTGGTTTCCGGTCACATTCAAACATCTAAGTTTTCAACAATAACCTTTTACATGTGTCTGATATATTTCTCTATAATTTGGGTATTTTCATGTATCAACTTACAACAAATGATTTGCCTGATTCTGTTCCTTCTATTTTCACTAAGAACCTGGATATTCATTCATACCCTACCAGGAAAAGGAATGATTTTCACATCCCCCGTTTACGCACTTCATTTTCTCAAAAAACAATTGTATATACTGGTCCGTCTTTTTGGAACAATCTTCATCCTGATTTACTTTACTCTTCTTCTATTCATCAATTTAAATATAATCTCAAGTTACATTTTTTGAATGCCTACAATAATAATGATGATTAGACATTTCATGTATAATGTTCTTTTTGTATAACGTGTACCATTTTACAATTCATTTCAAATTTCATTTGCAATTTTAGGCGTTCTTTTGCCTATGTGACATTTAAGTGGATTTTAACAGGAAAGGAATGAATAATTCATGATTTCTATTGTTCGGTTTTTGTAAAAGTTCAGGTGGTGCAAACATGTGTGGTAAAATAGGTGCATACTCTGCTATTTATTGGCTCTTTACTACTCTTCGGTTTAATGTATTTATTTTTCTTTCTTTTTTCTGTATTGTATTGTATTGATCTCGCAAAACAACTATTTGTCAAATTACTACCGTCTTAATTGTAATTGTGTACCTCTCTCTACAGTAAACATTTTCTGTCCCTGTTATTTTTCAAGTCGCCCAGGAACCTATTCTTTACAAGCTCTGCTTTTATATAGGTTCCTGCACATTTCACAGTTTGTACTTTTATCTGGGTTTCCTTTAAATGATATTAGTTGTCTGACAAATGTGATGATTACCTTGTCAATTGATATAATCATTTTTTTTTAATATTATGAAACAATATGTCTTTTATTTATATTTTGTTATCTGTATTATTTCTGCATGTGAAATGTGAAATCAATAAACTCAATACATGAAACTACGATACGACTAAGACACGGATTTAGTCTTCTTCTTCTCCCTCCGTTGGAGTTAGAGATCAGCAGTCAGTTCCTGCAGAGATATAGGTGATGAGAAAGGTTGTCGTTATTGTTTTGTATATGAGGGCTTGCTCTTGGGATACTGATGAGAGTAGTGTATGTATTTGCAGTATGAATTCGTAGAATGGAAGGGTCGTTAAGGATGTTATTATGTGGTAAGGTTTGGGTTGGATGGAATGATTAGTTGTGCAGAAGCTTGTAGGTTGTCTCTGTCTAGAGTATGTAGAATTTATATTTCGGGGAGCTTCCGGTTGGCATTCCGGAACACTGTGCAGAAAAAAGCAATTAATTCCTACGACGGGGTGATTAAAAACACAATGAAATTGAAAAGTAGCGGATAGCGCTATACAACATGAAACCATTATCATTGTGTTTTATTCCTAAATATGGTTTCAGTTAGACTCGTCATATTGATAGCAAATATTAGCTTTGACGATTGAGGAAGCTCCTCACAAACGTTCTCTCGGCTAGCGCACTAAAGATATATTTTTTTTAAATACTATTTTCGTTCAAGTAGAACCAAGTGGCTTTGTTCGCGACTAGTTCTTCCTTGTTCGAGCATTTTGTATTCAGACAGATTTTTGTGAGATAATTTCAAATCAACAGCAAAACTACCATGATGTTATGGTCTATGTATCGTATTCAGTGTGTACTGACACTAGTGATAACTGTGAAGTTACGTTGTTCATTTGCTGGTGAGTGTTTTTTCTTTTCTTTCCTTCTTCTTGTTCTTTTTCGTTGTTGTAATTTTGCCTTTTGTCCTTTCGACAGAGTTGACATATTATCAGCTGCGATGGCTCTCCCAATATTTATGTTTATGCATGTTTACTTTAACCTTTTATTGACTGAAATTGAATTGAACTAACTCAGTAATGTCAATTCTTTATTTATGGATGACAATATAGGTCTTCGGGGAGGGGGGAACATAAAAAATTGGAGGGGAAATCATTGCCGCTGTGCAGCATTTGTCACCATATTAGTTGCGAACCATCAACACTCGCATCTTTCCTGCCTGTACTTTTTGAGAATAACAACGTTTTCAAGTACTGTTTTTCAATCTTCATTTGAGATATGAATTGAATCGAGGTTCGAGCTTTTAATAATATCTTATTTCGTACAATGACATACCAATGGAGATAACATGCCGAATATGGCAGGTAAACGTAGAGATTGCTTGGGCTATAAGAACATCAAGTAGAACCTATAGTAAGGATGCTATGTCAGGCATTCTGGTTAGTAGCCGGTATTGTTAGATGTCAGTGGGTGTTTCCAGCATCCGATTGAGCTAGTTGACTCCCTCTCCAAAGAATTAATATAGTGTATTCCGCCCTATCGCTGATTTCCTGCTCTTATTAAAAAATAATTTAATAATGATAATAATAATGATAATAATAATAATGATAATAATAATAATGATAATAATAACAATAATGATAATAATGATAATAATAATAATAACAATAATAACAATAATAATGATAGTTATGATAATGATACTGATAAATAAATAAAATAAAACAATCGAACATTAGGGTAGATTCCCCCTTTAAGTCTAAACCTACAATATAAAACGTACATGAAACATCCTTCCTTTTCCAGTCGTGTGTGTATTTTTATCAAGTGAAGAAGGATCCTGGCAACGTTCCACGAAGCCGTCACAAGTTCAACTCTACCGACATCCCATTGAAACGCATTTAAATTACAATATACGAGTTTAGTGGCATGACAGTGAAGTTGTACGTATGACGGTTTCAAGAAACTTTGCCCTTTATCGTGTATCATGCACGGTTAAGCATAATATATCATGACAGATAATAATGGAATATCATTTTATTACAAACAATTATAACCGTAATTATATAATGACATATGTTCACAAAATGTGCTGCATGGAGATTAATTGCATGATATAATCGGCGTATAATAGCATTTTAAAACGTGTGACAGTTTATAGAAATATTCTAGTTTTTCTCATAAGTCCCATTACCTTTCTAAATATGCGGTTCAGTTAAAAAAACTTGTGTATCACAATGTCGTACATAAGTCTTCGATACGATTTAGACTTCTTCTTCTCCCTCCGTTGGAGTTAGAGATGATCAGTCAGTTTCTGTAGATATATCTGTAGTGCATATGAGAAAGGCTGTTGTTATTGTCTTGTATAAGAGGGCATGTCTTTGGGATACAAAGTAGAGTAGCGTATGTATTTGCAGTATGAATTCGTGGAATGCAAGGGTCGTTGGGGATGTTATGATGTGGTAAGGGTTATGTCTGTGTTGGATGGAAGAATTAGTTGTGTAGTAGCTTGTAGGTTGTCTCCGGGGATTGTCTCTGTCTAGAGTATGTAGAATTTCTATTTCTGGGAGCTTCCGGTTGGCATTCCTTATGAAGTTGGACCACTGTGCAGAAAACAACAATTGATTCCTACGACAGGGTGATTAAAAAACACAATGATATTGAAAAGTAACGGATAGCGCTATAAAACATGAAGCCATTATCATTGTGTATTATTCCTAAATATATGGTTTCGATTAGACTCGTCATATTGATAGCAAATATTAGCTTTGACGATTGAGGAAGCTTCTCACAAAAGTTCGCTCAGCTAGCGCACATTTTACTCTTTTCGTTCGAATACGGAACCAAGTGGATTTACTCCCGACCAGTTCTGCCTTGTTTTTGTCAGATAATTTCAAATCAACAGAAAAACTGCACTGATGTTGTGGTCTATGTATCGTATTCAGTGTGTACTGACACTAGTGATAACTCTGAAGTTATGTTGTTCATATGCTGGTGAGTGTTTTTTTTTTGTCTCCCCCTTTCCTTTGTTTTCCTTTTCTTTATTTCTTCTTCTTTGTTCCTGTTTGTTGTTATTTTGCCGTTTGTCATCACGACAGAGTTGACCTTTTATCTGCGATGGATTTATCTCCCAATATTTGTGTTTTATTAAACCTTTTTATCTTTATTTGTATTTATTGAATCAAATTGAATTGAATTGACTCAGGAAATGTCAACTCATGTTTAATGGATGGTCATAAAAGTCTTCGGGGAGGGGGGGGGGGAGACCATAGCAAATAGGGGAGGGGAAATCGTTGCCTCTATTCAGCATTTGTCACAATATTAGTTGCGAGACATTAAGACCCGCATCTTTCCTGCCTTTACTTTGGTTTTGAGAATAACTACATTTTCAAGTACTGTTTTTCAATCTTCACTTGAGATATAGAATAAATCGAGGTTCGAGACTGCTTTTAATAATATTTTATTCGTACAATGACATACCATTGGAGACAATAGGCCGAATATGGCAGGTAAAGGAAGAGATTGCTTGGGCAATAAGTAAATCAGGTAGAACCTATTGTAAGGATGCTATGTCAGGCATTCTGGCTAGTACAGTAGCCGGTATTGTTAGATGTCAGTTGGTGTATCAAGCATCGGATAGAGCTAGTTGACCCCCTCCCTAAAGAATTGTAATTGTGTATTCCGCCCTATCGCCTTCCCAAGGAAACTCAACACGCTCTTTGTCCATTTTGTGTTACGCCACAGACTATCATGACAGATATCATGTACACATACTTAAGGACATAGGTCCCATAGCTGATTATCATAGTAGCACACACATGAATGCTTTAGCGGTCACGCAAAACAAAAAAAAAAAACACTCAAACATTATTAATACTCAATAAAATCTGGGAATGTATACTATTATCTAGATCTATTAGGAATAAATCATTGTCAAAATCATTCCATAAATTGGGGTAAAAATATTTATTCCACCTTAATATACGTATCTCTTCTCTTCCTCTCTCTCTCCCGCCCTACCTCTTTTTCTTTCTTTCTCTGTGAGAAAAACAGGAAGCATACACCTTTCTTACACACACACACACACACACACACAAACACGCAAACACACACAAATCTGATGATGTTTGAAGGTTTGCATGGTGATATGAATATCGCGGAAGAGGTTTACGGCACACCATGTGTAAAGTCCTAGGAGGTATGAGGAAAGTGGATGAAAAGTAGAAGTGAAATGGAGAGGCGAGACATAATAAACAAATCTGTTTATATCCTAACAAATGACTTATAATAATAATAATTGCCCATAAAATGGTTTCGAATCAACCAAAATTAAGCTAGGATTAATTAAATAGATTCGATGTGTTTCATACTCTATAAATATCTCTCACCAATGACTACAAACACAGTTACTTTCGAGGCCCAAAGTGACCAGTCATTACAACAGAGTGACAATGTAGAAATAATGGATTCATGTAGGAGGAAAAACCCCTTGTTTAAATGGGAGATTCACCCTGTTACTAAAACTAAGTTGTACTAAGTTGCTTTTGTTATTTTAACAATAGCAGCAAAAGTGGTTCATGGAATTTTCGCTAAGAGGTAAGAAAGTTATGAATATTCATTTATAATCATTAACACAAATGGAAAATCTGTGACGTAAACTCCGAACATCTCTTCCAATTGTTCGTTAGCTCTACTTATAGTAATATTTATATACATCTCGATTTTCTTGGGTTTTTTCGATGAAGGATTTGATTTAATAAAAATAGGGTTGTGAAAAACATCTTGGTAATAATTATATTCGGGTTGCATTTAGTAATGAATGTATTCTTCACTACAGAAAACATTAATTCATATTTGTGTTTAAAGTAGAGCAAATGTGAATGGCGTTCAATAGGTATGTCTTGTAATTGCCAATTTACATTTGATTGCAATATGAACAACTTACATATTTTTCATTCGGATTTTCCTCCAACTTTTTCTGATCTTGTTTTTCTTTTCCCTGCTTTTATTAAAGAGAAATGAATATCAGGGTAGACCCCCCTTTAAGTCTACACCTAAAATATTACATACACATGACACATCCTTCCTTTTCTAGTCGTGAGTAAGTAAACACAAGTGGATTTATTCGCGACTATAGTTCTTCCTTGCCTGAGTATTGTCAACCAGACATTGTCAATGAAAAATCTGTATTTTACATTTCATGATAGAATTCAAGTCAATACTTTGTCTTACGTTGATGTGAGCAGAGTTTTGATAAATGATTTCAAATCAACACCAACAAAACTGCCATGGTTTTATGGTCTATGTATCGTATTCTGTGCGTACTGACACTAGTGATAATTGTAACGTTACACCGTTCATATGCTGGTGAATGTTTTCATTTCTGCATTCCCCTTTTCCTTCGTTTTTCTGTTCTTTCCTTCTTGTTTTCCTTTGTTGTTGTTGTTTTGCTTTTTGCTTTTGCCATCAGTGCGATGGATTTTATCTCTCAATATTTTGTTGATGCATGTTTACATAAACCTTTTATTGAACGAAATTGAATTGAATTGAATCAGTAATATGTCAAGATAAGGTAGGAATAATTCATGTTGTACGGATGATTCGATGATAGAATGGCATTTTCCATAGGAGTCTCCTACTAATGTACAAAACGAAAATAAGAGTGAGAAAGGAAGCAACTCCCTATTGGTCTGTAGGTAAATGTTTTTTTTTTTTGTTTTTTTTTGTTTGTTTTTTTTTGTTGTAGACCCATGGAACTGTGATTTCGGGGAAAATACCTTTTAGTCTAATAAGTTGACCGTATGTGGTATTGAACAGGCCCGCCCACCTGCCTGGGGAGCGGTCAGTGGCAAGGGCAACAATGGCAATGCACCACAAGGAGACACAAGTGGTTCGTATACTCTTCAACGGCCAGTTTCTCGAAACCATCAGAAGTCTGAGTTCGTGGATAACCCAAAGATACGCGTATTAATTTTATAACACACGTTTAAGTGGATTGTCTAGAAAGTAAGACGAACGGCGATTTCGAGAAACGGTCCCCAGGTCTTCTTTTTTTTTTCTTCACCCAAATTAATCTACCCATAGAATCCTGCCCTACGCTAGATTCCCTTATATTTCACAATCAATTTCGTCTGTATTACCTATGACACAGATCCCCCCCCCCTCTATTTCTTGTTAGAATGTATTGTCATCAACTTTTAAAGATATATCTTGCATAATTATCGTGTTTCTTTAAGTTGCGAATACGACTTTTATCTTTTATTAAAATATCTAAACTAAACTAAAAGTAAGTAGTTTTAATAAGATTTCTGTCTAGTTATATAATTTACCTCCAAATATCTCAGATTTGCTCTCCTTGCCTTCTTTAGATGGGTTCCTACTCACGACAGGTGGAGGAAGAAAAAGGCAGATCCAAGCAATATTCGAACTACCAAATCTCAATCTACAACAAAACTCTGGACTACTCTCCTTCCACTACAAGTTCTTTGATCCTGGTGATAGCAGCCTGACGATTTCTGTCTGTGGTTTGATGATAGATGATGTCAACCTACAGTCTAATGACAACTGGGAGATGGTGGAAAACATCAGAATCTACTGCAGTGGACGTGAACCTACGGTATGCGTTATTTATGGTGAAGACGATGACATTAATAATAATAATAATGATAATGATAATAATGGTAATGATAGAAGCAATAATGATAGCAATATTGATAGTGGTAATGATGATTATAAAAAGCAGTAGAAATATAATAACAATAATAATAATGATAATGATAATAATGGTAATGATAGAAGCAATAATGATAGCAATATTGATAGTGGTAATGATGATTATAAAAAGCAGTAGAAATATAATAACAATAATAATAATGATAATGATAATAATTATAATAATTGAGATAATGATGATTATAATACAAATTTTAAAGTCCGTGTTCCTGTTATTATTATATATTAAACGTCCCTTTGCACTTTGAAAGAGCTTTGGAGATTATTACTCCGGCTTTAGCTCTTTATATGTTCGTACGCCTCTATAGAAAACTAATAACAGTCGAAACAATCGACGAGTGTGGCCTGGAATGTATTTACGTGTCTAATGAGACGGAAACAAGCTATAATATTGAAGGTAAATAAACAAATAAATAAACAAATGTAGGACTTATTCTTTCTTACTTATGTTTATGAGTTTATACACAAACAGATGGATTCCCTTGTGCACGTTTCCTTAAAAATTTCAAGGATCATTTCCCCAGTACTTAATTTTTGTCAAGTTATTCAAAACCAGTGAAACGAAGAAACCATACTAATAAGGGAAAACAAATACCTTTACATAATAGAAATAGTTTTTTTATTTTATTCACTTGCTCAAGAGAAAATGTTAATTCTAATAACCATAATGTTCAGTTTAGATCCAATCTATCAAGTCGTTGTTTTTCAAATCATCATTAAACATAAAAAAGTATTAACTTGATGATATCTTTTAGCCATTATTTTAACCGATCTTGTATGTTTCTATTATAGATTAACTAGAAGTTGAACCGACGTTATTTTTTTCCCTTCCCCAGTTTTTATGAATATATTTCATTCACCATGATTCCTGTTTCATAATTAATTTTCCTCTCCTTTGTAGGTAACCTTCACTGCAGTATGGAGCCTGTCCTCCGGTCGCGTAGCCGTGGATAACATCCGGATCGTGTCAACTCCACCACCAAGTATGTAGTAATGAGTATAAATCTGTAAAAAAAATCCCCATCTAATACCAACTTGCCTGATCCATGTATTTTATAGGCCTACTATGTTGTAGAAATTGACTGTACAATTAGGCCAATGTGTATGATAATGACTACAATCGTTTCCGAGAACGTAAAGGAAACGCGCGACTGAACAGGAGCTAATAACCAATATCCTCGCTCAAGGAATATATATTTTTTCATCGGATTACACTGTACGTGTAATGTATTCCTATAGTAATATAATCTCTCACACCTATTCTCTCATTACTACTTTTCGCTTTAAATCATTGTCACAACAACAACAAACACAATAATGATAATAATAATAATAATAATAATGATGATAATTACATTAATGATTACAATAACAATAATAATGAAGTAATAGTAATTATAAAAAATGAAAATTAAAGACATCTCCAATTGCACCAAAAAACACTTATAAAGACAACAATAATAATGATGAATATATTCATTTATATATATATATATATATATATATATATATATTGGATATTCAAAAGGCGAACATATCCACCACGCAAGATGCGCAAGGTGCTCCAGTATTACCCCGGATCAAGCTAAAGCTAGGCTACCGGTTGTTGGTGCTTAAGGCATTCAATGAATTCCCTTTTAACCAGGCGCTGATTCAAGCGAGGGCACAACTACCCCCCTAATTTGGCGGCTTAAACAAAACAAAAAATAAAACAAAGAGAGAAAAGGGGGTATATAATTATGCTGTTTCATGCATATGGCACATGTCATGAAAATGTCATTGACATTGTCATTAACCATGTCATTCGTGGGATATGAAACGAACAAAATCCATACAGAAAGAAAAAGGTGCTCTGCATGCTACGCTACACGGCAGATCACCTGATTACAAACGTTAAACGACTGGTTCAGATGTACAAGCTATAATTGAATTTTAAGAAAACAAAGTATGTATCATTTCATTCTAAAATGAAGAAAAAAATCCATCAAACACTGACCCGATAAGAATTGAAAATGCTGTTATTGACAGAACTGAGTCATTAATTGTCTTAAGCATTCTTATTCACGATTCACTTGAATGGCATATGTGAGGGAGATCAGAAGGAAGTAATTTCATGTCATACAATAATGCCATGCATTATAAATAACCTAATCAGATTAAATTTGGTATATGATACACAAATACAGCAAAATGTCTGTTACTATACGGTAATATGGATAAATTACTGTTAGGATTATTATCAGAAAGGATTGAAAAAAGAGCTGCGTTATTTCCCTCTCGCACTCTCACTCACTCTCTCTCTCTCTCCATTTCCCCTCCTCTCCCCTCTCTCCCCTTCCCTCTCCCTCTTTCTCCCCCCCTCTCTCTCCCTCCCCTCTTTCTCCTTCCCCCTCCCCTCTCCCTCTCTTCCTCTCCATTTCATTCTTTCCT
>BEXV01000739.1:107230-117674 GCA_003118195.1 Hemicentrotus pulcherrimus
GAAAATCATAATTGCACAAATCTCTCTACAAATACAACCCATAATTATAATATTAAATGTGGGATTATAAACAAGCCACTTGTATCTCTAGAATATAGATGACTATTCAAACAAACTGAAATAGTAAGTAGAATATACTATATTGAATAAAGTAACTATGTTTGTAAATTGTTTTGCTTAAATACTTTCACATTGAAAAATACTGCAGGCACAACTACAGGACTTGTTTCATACCCAGACAGTGTGTGAGGTACTTGAACAATAACCATACCAGCAAGGAAATTTCTCTCTTCATAAATGATCATGCTTCATTTAAATGAATTTATGACTTTCTGTGATGCCACTAATTTATTCTTGTGAACAGAACTTCTTTATAAGGTGGCAAAATATCATTGGAAAAAAGAGATACTCTTCAGTAATTGCATCAAACTATTGATACACATTTACATTTCTCCTCATTCTGTAAGAATATACAACTATGCGTTTATCTTAAGCAAATCTTAGGCCTAGGCCCGGACATGACTGGCATTTTCACCATATCTGGTTTAAGTTTGACATTGATTTTGTTGTTCCTGTCGTGATCAATTTGTTTAAATTGTATAATTTGTCAGATCCATTCACATTGTAAACAGTATTGTAAATATATAATAAATTGTCTCTTTTTATTGGCAAATAAACATGAACAATTCTAACTTATCCTGATCTTTTATTTAGTGTAAAATACCAAAGCTTTGTATGTAATCACAAAACATATTTACCCTAGATGTAGAATAGCTTGTAGCATAAGTTAAGTATGTATTCATAGATATTCATATTTATTCATTACATTCTCATTCATTGCTGTGATACTTTTGTGCGTTAGTGGTACCAGACACGATTAGCATTGAATGCTATTTTCTGGTCCCATTTATCCTTTCAATGTTAACCATTCACATTTCACTGTTATATTAATGTACTTTTGTTTGCATAATGAACTTCAAACTCAAACTCAAACTCAAACATGTACAATATCACATAAGAGTTGGGTTCATTTTTGTCTTGCAATCATACACTAAGTCTACAAAACAGAAACATTTGTTTCTGTTATAATGCTTACATCTACAATCTTTGGTTGTTCACTGTATGCCTGATTAGCAAAACTATTGACAGAACAAATTCTTGCATCTAAATTCTATAGGAAAAGTACACTTAACAACTAAATTATTCACATCCCTCGTAAATTTGATGTTTTTGAAACTAAAGAATGAACGTTGGACTGGTTGAATAAGAATCTACATGTATTTTAAATATTTTTAAATGTAAGCTTTAATTCATCACATTCTTGAGAAACAAATAATTTTTTGGTTACCTGTACATGTACCTGTAGTTAATTTGTGCAATTGTTTTAAATGGAGATTCTACTTTAAATGATCAAAAATTATTCAACGAAACTACCCATTCACTTTAATAAAAATCACCTTCAAAAACTGTTGAAAAGTAAAGAAACATTAATTCATTCTCAACAATCATTTAAATTCTTTTTATTTGACTATTTATCCTGTATTGACTTAAATTTTTCTGACAATGTTCCAAATTTGTATAATCTTTCAAACTTATCTTGGTTCACATGGGATTTCTTTAAAAACATGCTTGCAGTTTGCATCTTTAAATCATTACCTATGAACAAAAGAAGTACTCAAAAAAGAATATCTGTACATGCAATATTGTCCATGCATTTTTAAAAGTCAATGTACATGTGCATGTTTATGTAAAGTGAAAGTTACAAGTCCATGCATTTCTTCCGAATATCCTGTTCTGTATTAAGAGATTAAATAGTTCTAGTTTCACTTTAAACCAATTTTCATTTTGAATCAGGTAAGCAGGCTCTGCCTGAAATAGGATGTTGTAAACAAATACAGACCTTCCTTGTTCCACTTTCCATTAATCTACATTATATTGAAGTTTCCTCTCTAAATAACTCTTTTTGGCAGCTAACATAAAATTTTGTAGAATTTTGCAGAAATCATCAGTATGTCAAGTATGTCCTATCTGTGAAATTTAAACGTTTCACGGTTGGCAGTGACCTAGATATGCAAGGGAAACCGTTTACTCTCTAGACTTCACTGTCAGACACTGTTGAGAGACTGAATAAATTCTTTTAATTTAACCCGCTTCTTATAATGACCAAAATTAAACTTATCAAGCTTTACTCAGCACATAACTTAGGACTATGCAGTACAAGGGTCTGAAAGCAGACTACCTTCTAGGCATACATCTGTATTTTTCGCAAACTTGTTTTGAAAATACCTAACAGTCGATATAATTCCACATAGAGGCAATTACCAGTTCTAATCTTAAGAGGAGTTTTTAGTTGGTATTATCTCTTCTTCACCATAGGATTTACATAATTTTATATTTTCAGCCTGCCGCAAGGGACAGACTTCCTTCAAGTAATGGGTGAAAAGAGGAAACCTACAGGGTGTATCAAAATACAGATACAGACAAGTTATGACAAACAATTCTACTAATAAACATCAGAATCTTCTTTGAAAGTAGAAGTAATGTATTGTGCAAGGCTTTTATTGACAGCCTGTGAGTATACCAAGAAAGGTGGTGGGTAAAAGAAAAGCATTTCTACAATGTGCATTAAAAAACAAGTGTGCAATTTATGATTGTGCTCACTCCTCTTGGAGTCAGCCAAACATTTTGAGTTTTAAACATAACATGAAAGCAATGGTGTGATTCATCCATATAGGCTTAGAAACAAGGGCACTATTGGCTAAAGTGCACCTCATCATAAACCTGTGGGTTAAAATATCTCACAACAGTAATTATTTAGAATCACTTCTCTTTTTTTTTACACACCTTGTACATGATACAAAAGCATTCACATAACATAATATACAATCATTCCTCCTTCTTTTTTTATCTACACACCTTATACATATTTTAAAATCGTGTACATCATATACATGTACAAGTTACATCGTTGCATTGGCAAAGTTTAGAATCAGCCGTCTATCAAAACGTATGTTGTTCATTGAAATAATTGCTCACTGATTTAAAGAACGTCTGCTTGCAGGGCAGTACGTGAATGTGAATACATAATCCTTGTTCTTAAGAGGGAAAAAAAATCATCTTGTTCATCATGAATGTCAAATAACATTGAAATAATATTTAGTTGCATTAACATTATCTCCATCAAATACATAATACTGCTATCTCTAGAAAGCAAATACATCACTTCAAGCAAAATAACCACAACACATTCTAAAATATATCTTTTTTCTTTACAAATCTACATTTTTGTACATACATTTATCAAATTAAATAAATTTGCTTTTGTTCAATATCAATGCAATTCAAAATATACAAAATAACGTTGTCAGTGCATGTGAATGTAAACATAGAATACACAGTATGTATAATTTGCTTGTTTTTACAGTGAACTGTGGAGGCATTGTGTTATGATTGTCTCTAAGGCATTTGTTAAAAAACCGTTGCGTCTAAAATCAAAGTAAATTTAGATGAACAACATAGCGAACTATTCAACACATGCACCCATTCATCACTATTGAAGGAGGCGCGATAGCTCAGTCGCTAGAGCACTGGTCTCGTAATTCGGTGACCCGAGTTCGTAACCAAGACGATGCGCAAGTGCCCTTTGGTAAGGCATTAATCCTCATTACCAGGTCACTCGGGGAGTGGACCTAAAGCAGCCGGCCGTCTGGTTGCTTACTTACAAGAATTAATGCTTTCTTAGCAGTCAGATGATGATGACTACTCACCATTCAATCCACAAACAGGCACATCTAATATAGGCACATTTACAGTAATACATACAAACCTAATACATCTTAAACAAATATACAAGCTGAACTCTGTGAAAGGAGTGAGTGCATAATACAGTTTGTGGATTAGCCAGCTAGCATCGTCATTTAGGTGTCAATTTTAATTACAATTCACATAATGCACAACTGTTTATCAAAATATTCAGATCTTTATTATCGTTTACATATTGCACAGTACACCAACTTGCATGTCAATATTGTCATGCAATCTAATGCATCATTTGATATCATGAAGCATTATGATACCATTTTCCTGAATCGTGTATTTTTTCTTCTCTATTTGCACTCGAAGCATAGTACTGGAGGACAAATACATGCACAATAGAACTTTGTCTCTATATTGAATGATGCACTTTTGCACAAGACTTACATTAATTGGCGCCGATTACCATTTATTTCCAGCATTACTAAATTTCGACACAAATGCTGATCGACAGCTGTATTTTAACTACTTCTGACCACATCAGGTGTCAAAGTATACAGTTGTCACCCATTGTGCTTTAAGTAGATGATATCACATTATCAAGTACTATCCCTAAGATGTAAAATTGCAGTCAAAATGTACAACATCTCCGAAGTCTATGAATCTTTGGTTACGGAACCCTTTATTCAAGGCGCGTTCGATAATGCCATGTTAAACTGGCTTTGGTTAATCAAGGGGGTGGGGTGTCTTAGGTGTAAAATGCTTCACATTTTGTATCTTCTGAAAAATAGACTTTGGTGTTAGTTAGTATGTAAGTCCTCTGTTGTACACCGCTAATTTCTTCACCCCCACTTCACACACACAAAAACCATGGCGGTTTACTCTTAATAAATGTATTTTACTTTTCCTTGTTCTCTTCATCATCCTTCTTATCTTCCTTCTCCTCCTCTGGTTTATCCTCACTTGATTTATCCTCATCTTTTGGCTTGTTTTCATCATCGGCTTTGGGCGTGTCCTCGGCAGGTTCCTCTTTGTGGTTGCTAGGCTCATCGTTGTCAGGGGGAGTGACCTCATCAGAAGAAGGGGCTTCTGGTAGAGTGGGCGGGTCTACACCAAGGGAAACTTCTGTCTGGTTATCCTCCTTATCGACCGCTAACCACCTGCAAGGAGGGGGAAAGTAAATTCAAATTCAAAGCCTGTCATAAGCTGATGTCTGATCTACAGCACTGACATCTTTTGGCAAGACATCAATCCACATTTGGAACTCTTCACCCAGGTGTATGTAAATGGGTAGCTGAAAGTTGGTGGCTTTATAATTGCAGGGCCCTCAGGAATAACTGCAATGGTGCTGGTGAGTAGTACTTCTACTACTGCTACTACTACTACTCCCTGTAAGTCATTATACAAAAAAAGTTTGTCATGGCAAAATTCTTCCTGTTATCAGAACCAATTACCGGTATAGAAGAAATGTTTATTCATACAGATAAAATTATTGTCTAAGTGCACATAAAACTGTAAGAATCGTTTGGTTCTCTCTACAAGATATTGACCTTCCAAAAGCAAATGAATAATAACTCATAAGCAGTAAAAATGCATGTAAGGAATAAATTCAACTGATAAACCAAAGGGCTTGTACGTGTATACATGTAAATACTTTAACAAAAAAATTATGTTTGCCAATATCTTAGTAAATAGCTTTTCCCCTCACTATTCTACCTACATGTACATTGTACTGTAAGTCTGCATATTTTGGGGTAATAAAAAGTGACTACGAACCTGTGGCAAGTAAAGGACCACATTTTGTCGTCAGTTTGACCCTCAGGATTAGACTCGGAGCTCTTCTCTCTCACCGTCACCTTTTCTACATACCAGCTTGATTCTAGAGTTGAATCAAATTAAAGAATACAAATGACATGGTTATAGAGATAATGGCAAGGGAGTTCCTCGAAGCATTGGGTCATATACTGACTTAATTGCTTGACTTAGGTGCATAGGACGGTGTGTCCCCTTGCTCCCCCACAAGAAATCATGCTCCATTCTGATCTGTCCTGGGCTTGTTGCTCTGCCTCTTGTGTGGGTAATCCCACATCCCATCAAACTGGTTAACACTGATATCTCAATTAAATACACAATATCTTCTTATACATGGCCGTTGAAACCCAGTGATGATATCATTTTAGTATAGCTACATGTACACGTATCTGTGGGTAATGAGATTAGTATAAAAGTCCTTGAGATCCACTGGCAACTCCATGATTCATTGAATAAAATACTGTAGATTTTTTACTACTGTAGAGTTGAGGTTCGTACAGATATTCCCTAACACTCTTCACACAGAGGCAGCCCAGCAGACATGTTTAAGGATTGATAACTCCTGGCTAACTCACCAGGTTTTAATCTGTCAAAGCATTAAAGCATTCTATGTAGGATTCCACATACATTCCATGCAAAGTAGAAGCAACCAATAAATATTCATATAATCCCATACAAGTATAAATCATCATCACAAAGTGTTCTTGAATATTCAAACATAAACAAAGGATATATATTGAATATTCATAGTATATGTAAATTATACTATAAGCTTGACTGCATCAGCTGAACATTGAAACCAATGAGAGAGAGACATAGACGGAAGAAAGGATGGTGGATGAAAAGGGTGAATGTGAATGAGGGACCTATTAACATGAAAGGGATGAATCATGGATATGAAGGGGAGTTTCAGAAGTTCAAAATAAATCCCTAAACTACGTATACATTTTTTGAAACAATTACATGTATAAAATAAACATGTGCAATTTTAAAACTCATTGCTGTCCAAATAAGTTGAACCAGTACATAACAAGATTGTGGAGAGAACTACAAATGGAGGTTAAAGACTGTGAGTTACATGTGCATGATCAAACGCAGACTACAAAACGTGAAATCTAGTACAGTGTTTATCCAACAAATCAACTGATATACAATTATAAGTATTTCTAAAATTGTGTCATTCCTGTCAATATCATCTGATTGAATTCAATTTGGTTTTTTTAAATCAAGATGAAAGGTATATGATCTCAAATAAAATACCTGGTTCTTTGCCTTCGTGTCCCACAATGCATTGTGTTATTTCTCCAATCGAAACAGCCTCGATGCAGAATGTATTCACCTGAAAGAATAAAACAGAGTCACAGACATGTAAGGTCTAATGAAAACTCATCAAGGTCTAATGAAAACGCATTAATGTAAATATATCTATTAAAAAAACAGCAGTGCACTATATGATAGGATAGCAAAGGAAAGAACCATACAAAAGGTACAGCTAAAATTGTATAAATTTATTAGGGATGATGGAAATCTACAGGTCACACAAGAAAGCTAATTCCCAGATAAAAAAACAATTTGTACTTTATTTGAAATGTATACATGTATGTAACATGATAAATATGAAATGAAATGAAATGATGTCTTTGTGAACTTCATGTACATGTCTCTGTATACATGTAACCTATGAACAATGCATATTTGTAATCATATTGGCATATCAAATGATCGAGACATAAAAAATACTATATAAATTTGAGATGGCTATTGCTTTTTTGTGATAAAGACGTGACATACATTTACTGTGCATTTGGGAATGAGGATAAGGTTGTGATGTCCACTCTTCAATGTCACATTCGTACAAGTCGTATCCAACAATCTTGGGAAAACTTACGGTTCCTTTCTCAAAGGTCTTCTTGACATCCTCCTCCCAGATGAGCTGCCGTTTTCCTGTATCGCCATGGTTACCAATCAGCTTCACGTATGCTTGACTGGACGTATCGCCATCGTCCTGCTCACCCGTCTGTACTGCTATCTGGTACTTGACAACTGAAAACATGAAGAGGAAATAAATGGATTGAACTGAATGGAGACCATCTAATTAGTTTAATAATGTTAAATCTGAGATGCATGTCTCTACTTGTTATCAGTGTCTGTGATATGGTGTAATATTGAAGCCCTAATTGCGCTTCAAAATGATCATGACGTGCCTCAAAAAAGAAAAAATCTTTGAGTGACCGGTTATACCAAACTCATTTCCCCCAATTGACTGTAGTGTTATAAAAACCATTAGGAAAACGAAAAATGAAATTTAGATTTCCAGTCATAGATATATTGATAATCAGACAGGCAATCTGCTTGTACAAGTCATGGGATTCCTGACAGACCTAAAAGGTTTATACTTATGATTGCAGCATGAGCTTAATCCAGGATTTTGTTTCAGAATCTGAGGCAATGTTACAGAGTCACTTTAAGAAAAGGGAAGTCAAATATTTAAAAAAAAATGATGATCATACCTGGGTCGGGTGACATATCAGGTCTGATAGCTGGCAATTCAAGGTATAAAGCCTCCATCCTCTTATCTTCTTTTGTATCCCCTTCTCCGTCCTTCTTCTCTTTCTCCTCATTGGGAGTCGATCTCAGCCATTGGTCCACAAAGAAATGGAACTCCTGATTTGTGTCTTTGTCTTTCATTTTCATCTAATGAAATACACAGAAAGAAGAGGCAAAGTGTATACATTGACCTCCTAGTTTTCCCATTATCAAAACACAATTGAATTCAATCACTGTGTGTTTACTTGTAAGTACATGTACACTGTACATGTAAATATAGGTGTATATGAGACTATTTTTAATACAGGGTTCCCACAGAAATTAGAGAATGAAATTCTGTGATATTCAATGCCAAGTTGTTGCCCTTTCCTATGACCAGATACAGTAGGTACCAATTTAGTATGACTGTCAGGCAGTGACATACATTATTTCATGTTTAAGGATGGCCTCCATGTCCCCTCATAAATTCTGTGACTTTCCATGACTTTGGGAATTTTTTCTTCTTTCCTTTTTCCATGACTTTCCAGGTTTTTCACATAAAGTTTCTCAAGATTGTCCTCCTCATGGTATTAATAAAGTTTTAGCCATCTGTTACATGTTCTTTAATTGTTGGCACATTTACTTTCTTTGATTAACAATGCAAATGTAGATACGAGTACTCTAGATGATTTATGCATAAATATATGTCATGCTCTTCATACATACATGTACAATGCACGATGCTCTTTGCATGGGTGTCAAGAATTATGCAAAATCTTGCACCCATCAGTAATGTAATAGCTGAGAGGAAATCATAAGGAGCTCAATAAAGGCAAGTACGTTAAAGACAGATAATAAGTGCACATAAATCAGGTGAAAAAAACAGCAAATGGGACCTTTCTTACCTTCTTGAGGTACATCTGTGGTTGAGTTGTGTCTTTATCATCCAGAGAGAGTCGTATCTTGTAGATGGGACCTATCTCACCAAGATCAATCTGCAATGGACGAGCAAAAGAAATAGAGGAGAAATATTGAGTTTATTTGTATAACAGAAAAAGGATTATACAGTGGGTTGCACTATGTGAGAGATGAGGAGGATTGGGGAGTCATGAAAAGGACTGTCTGTAATCTTTCTTTCTTGAGTGTGTGTGAAGTTCTGAAAAGGACTGTTGGTAATCTTTCTTGAGTTTATAGTTCTAAGGTTGGAGAGGATGGGCAGTAGAAGGGGCTCAACGTTTCAAACAAGTCGACTATCCATCATCAGGTATTGTTCTTCATACAAAAATGAATATGACAAAGTTCAGTTTACAAGAAACACTGTTCCAATTGTACAATGACATTCAGTTTGTACATTTTTCAATTTCAGTTTCAAATTTGACTCCACTTCCATTAAATCATAATGATAAAAGTCCTTCCTTTCTTGAATACGAGGGGCATGCTAAGAGTCAGTTTTTATTCCTTACAAGATTTTTGTTTAAATGGAATGTAATTTATTTGAGCTGAATTGAATTGAACTGAATTCAATTGAATTTGTTTTAAATTGAACGGAATTGAACAGATTTGTATTGAACTGAATTAAACTGCATTGCAGCTCAAGGATTAAGGACAATTGAATCTGAAGGAATGCTTTCACCAAAAGGATGAATTCACTTACATCAAATTTCTTGGTTATTCCATGTGGGTACATCAATTTCTCTCCTTCTCCTTCTCCCTCCACTTTACTTGATCCCACATCTTCCCCATTCTCCAGTGGAAGAATCCTGCTGGTTCCTTGGCTCCCATAGGCCATCATGGAGAGTAAGGAGTTGCAGCCCATTCCATCCTCGGATCCAGGGGTGAGCCAGAGCGTCCAAGAACCGTTAGAACCAGGTTCTCCTTCTTCATTTGCAGCAGGTGATTGATTAGCTGTTTTAATAAGAGAAAGATTGTGGATGCATATTATACCCTTTTCTAACTGTACTCTATCAGAGTGACACCGATGAAAATACCAATTGAATTTTCCTTATGTAAACAAAGGTGAAACTGCAGTTTTCCCCCTGTTGCTTTCTAACTGCCGGTGAAATTCACTCGCTGTAGGGAGCCCTTGCCGGAAGTGAAGAATTATTGCGTAATTATTAAGCCCGCGCTCCATCTAGCTAGCATGCATCATGTCCAACCATAAGTCAACAAACACAGCTGGTTACGAAAAAGCGCGCGTATACTGTGACATTTGACCATTTTAATTGCTTTTTTAATCGCCTTTTTCTCCCAAACGTTTTCTAACTGCACGTTTCATCGGTGTCACACCGATAGAATGAGAATTTCTCCTGCTCTTGAGCAGGAGAATTTAATCGCCTATTTCTCTCCTTTTCAT
>BEXV01000739.1:125994-142355 GCA_003118195.1 Hemicentrotus pulcherrimus
GGGGGAGAGAGAGAGAGATACATAGGATTGATGAGAAAAATTGTCTGTTTGGAGCCAAAACATGAAACTGGTCAAAGAATAAAGATGCCACATGTCATTCATTTGCAAGCAGCAAACTCCTATCCAAGCTGATGGAACATCAATCTATTCAGGATTTCTCAGGAGATGGGCTATAAAACATCAAAATTGGTTCAGGAGGAGAATTAGTGTAAAAAATTGCCTCCAGGACACAGATATTCAAAAAGTTTGGGTGGTAACCAAGACCTGTCATTTACAGAGGTGAAATATATTCCCCTAATGGAGTTTTAAATTTGCATGATCATTATTTCAACCTCTGTCCATTTTGAAATGACTTGAAATGAACAGTTTTTACAGGAATTGTTTAATGTAAAGATACATTGTAGAATACAACACAGGAAAAAAAAGAGGAATTGTACACACTAAAGGCTACTGTAGCCCATCATTTCACTGGTTATGTTGTACGGACACAATACATAACGTCAAGGACTGACTACTTTCCTTTAGGACCATACAAATTCACTGGGAACTCTACCGTTGTCATGTTAATACCAAGGACCTGTTTCATAAAACTTGTTATCATTAACAAATGCCAATTTCTTTGACAAATTTGCTATCAGCCAATCAAATTCCATAATTTCAGTAGCTTATAACAGCTACATGTACAGGTATGTAATTTTTTATTGATAACAAGTTTTACGAAACAGGGTCCAGATCGGTGTCCGCGTCCCCACGAGATCCAAAGATTCTGGAAATGTTTTGCATACCTGGTAGAGGTTCCTGGTCTTCTCTCTTGACCGGTAGCTCTCTGAAGATATCTTGGTCATCTTGACCTCTGTCCATCCATCGGTCAAAAGCAAAGTCCAGTTTCTCTTTGGTGTGCTTGTCCTCCATGTGGACCTTGAGTACAGAAAGGAAATAACACAGTAGACAAACCTGTTGACAACTGAATTCTCTCATTCCCATAGGCTTAAAGGGATCCGGTAACTTTGTCTCAGATTCTGAAACAAAATTCTGGATTTAGCTCATGCTGCAATGATAATTATTTATAAACTTTTAGGTCAGTCAGGAACCCCATGACTTTTACAAGCAGATCGCCTGTCTGATTATCAAGATATTTATGATGGGAATTACAAATTTTGAAAACCGTTCGCCTGACGGTTTTCATAACACTACAGTCTATTGGGGAAAACGAGTATGGTAAAACCTGTCACTCAAAGATTTTTACTTTTTTGAGGCACTTCTTGATCATTTTGAAGCGCAATTTTTTTAGGGCTTCAATATTATACCAAATCACAGACACTGATAACACACAGGACCGTGTATCTCAGATTTAATATTGTTAAACAATCCCTTTAATACAGGGGCCACCAGATTCCAGTAGGGAATGGGTTAAGAGGCCCTGTTTAATATTTTTGCAAATGAAAATGAAAATGGTTATACAGTCTGTATTACACATAATAAAATATCAAAAATGTCCAGAGTTATGATTTTAAGCACTGAAATTTCAGGTTCACAATTGTTAACAATGATCTCTCTTCCAATTAGAATTCACATTGGAATATCATGAAGTTTTGCAAAAATGTACAATATTCTTGGAAATTTGATGGAATAAAATGACAAATAAATGTATGTACCTCTTTCAGATGCCAACCTTCCCATGATGCACCGTCATGATATCCAATTCGAATCTTGTAGATGTCACCAATGTAGCCCACTTGGATCTGTATACAATGATGTAAGGCATGTCAAATTGAATAGAGATTGCTGGGTGGATTTTAATATTAGTATTCAAACTGAATGTAAACTCTCCACATATTGACACACAGAAATCAAATGGCTATGTCTCATATTGATAAAAACTCACTAAACCTAATTGTCAACTAACTACATGTATGTACTATATAGCTTATGTGATTATTTGACAACTAACTTAGTAAGGTTTGATGAATATAGGCTCAGGTCTACATGTATCCTCCTAACAATCCGTATATACGCTATTTTTCTCTTTTGTAAAAGTATGTACATGTACATGTATATACAACTAATTGTAATTTACAAAAACATTATTTCAAAAATGTAATAAAAACTATAAAAAAAAAAGAAGAACAAGAAAAGGAGAAGGGTAAGAAGAAGAAGAAGAAAAAAAAAAAAGGAGGCGAAAAAGGAAAAGACATGAAAAAGAAAAATGAGGAGAAAAATGAGAAGGAGAGGAAGCAAAAGAAGAAGAAAAAGAAGGAGAAAAAAGAGGAGAAGAAAAAGGAGAAGGAGAAGGAGGAGAAGAAGGAGGAGGAGAAGAAAGAAGGAGGAAGAGAAGAAGAACAATATAATCATGTTAACTTACATCAAAGCTCTCTGTCTTGCCTGGTTCAAAGCACCCATCCTCTTTCCTCTCCTTGTTGAGTAGGAGAGGATCAGACTTGCCATCCTTCCCATAAACCACCAGCTCCACCAAGGCATTGTGGGAAGGCTTAGAATCCTCATGAGTAATGATGGTTACCGTCCACTCACCCTCTGTTAAACATTGCAAGAACATTTTACTTCAAACTATTCAGCTTTCCTTTCTTTTAAGTTATATACATGGAGTAGAAAAAGGTGCAAACATGTAAATTAAATTCTTTATTTCAATTGTGATGTACATATCACTTGCATTAAATGTACATGAATGTTTTCAAATAAAATAAAATGTGGGGTCGACATACGTGTACATGTATATCATCATTTCACAAATGAAGCTAATCACAATTTTTTAATCATGAATTATGTCTGAAGTGTTGATAGCTATCCGACATGTATCTTCAGGAAGAAATGTTGAAATATATGTACTGTAAATAGGATTCAAGAGCTGATCAATCTAAATAAAATTTTCACAGATAAAATAGATGGCAAAATCTCAATACTGAAGTCTTTAGAGTATTCCCTCAGCAATAAGATCCACAAATGTTTACTTACCAGTTTCTTTGATATCAGGCTCTAAAAATTACAATTTTAAAAGGGGAAGAGAAAAAGGAAAAATAGATAAAGACATTTGTGACAGATAAAAAGTACTTTCCTTGCATAGTGAGGCACTCAATTTCATACAAAGTAAACAACATTGCTTCAATTTAAGGAAATGCTACTACAGAAGTATACTGCACATAATCGAACCCTACGTAATTCCCTGCAGTGCTACAAACGGAACATCCATGTTCATTTATTTATTTCTTTGGGTCTAGGTAACAAAACTTTACCCTAACCCTTTCTCTACTCACTAGTCTTCTCGGTTAGCTCCACCTTCTCACTCTCCACACCATCCGATAAAGTCCAGATCCTAACCACGTGCTCCATGTCTGGGTCAAGGTCAAAGAACTTTGCTGTGAAGACATCTGCTCTGACCTGCTTGGTGACCCCTAGTGGTTGGTTGGCTGCTGGGTCATCCTTGTGTTCTTTCTCTTTCTCTGATTGGTCAGTACCTGGAAAATGGGAGTTACAGTTATATATGCGGAAAACTTGTCACCAGTGCCAAGGAAACAAATGTCGCAAACAGTCGCAAACCCTAATAAAACCTTGTTGATAGCAAAAATATTCATTGGTTAAGCACGACCCTTTCCTCATGGCAGGTAATAACTTCCCTCAAAAGNTATATTTGATGAGTGTTATTTTCATGAATTTTGGATACTTTAAAATTCTCTTACACATGTAAAAAGCATTCATGTGTAGGCAATTATAAAGATTATTATAAACATTATGTTGTGACTTGTAGGCTGTATATATATTGTTTTAACCACAGTCGGGCAGCTGGTTCCAGTTTAGGTCCCATTCCGGGTCCATTCGGATTCCATTCCAGTTTCATTACGGTTCAGCTCCACAAGAGATCTTCAAGGACAGATCTTCCAAAACAGATCTTCTCTAACCTCTGAGATGAGACTTTTCGTCTTCTAGACGTGCTACCTCATACTTCAACGCCGAATACGTCAGAAACGACAAGCTTCGGAACAGCGACTATACTCAAACAGCCAGGGTTCTTCAAGTTTGTGCGTTTGTCCACATGAGACACCCTTGGAGCACAGGAAGACAATGTAAGAACGTTCCATAGGGTTGAGAACGGTCACGGACATTTAAATAACTCAGACTGAGTGAATCATTTACATGTGAACAAATATAGTTAATGCATATGACTGAAGTATATTCATCATATTGGTATTTCAAATTTATATCAGATATAAGTAATACTCCTGCTGAATACAGTGAGTGAAGAAGAATAGATGAAGAAATGTGATTAATAAATCATACTTTCAAGATTTAAATATCTACATAATGCATTGAATTGGTGTAATTATTGTTGTGTGAATTCCTAACCAACATATCTATAGTAAACAGAACAGCTTCTATAAGCCAGATATTGCCAAACAGGGCATTAATCTGACAATGTATCACTTGCATTTAATGTACATGAATGTTTCTGAATGGTTATATTAAATAAAAAGTGATGTATACATACATGTGCATGCATATCATCATTTAACAAAAGAAGCTAATCACATTTTTTTAATCATGAATTTTGTCTAAAGTGTGGATGGCCATCTGACATGTATCTGCGAGCAAGAAATTTAAAAGTAATTACTATAACAGGATTCATGAGTTGATTATTCAAAATATAATTTTCATGGATAGAATAAATGGCAAAATCACAATACTGAAGTCTTTAGAGTGTTATGTCAGCATAAAGACTTACAAACGTTTACTTACCAGTTTCTTTGATATCAGGCTCTGAAACAACAATTTAAAAAGAGAAAGAGAGAGAGAGAAAAAAAAATGAAGATATTTGTGACAGATAAAAGTACTTTCTTTGCATAGTGGGCCACTGAAACTCATACGAAGTGAACATCATCACTTCAATTATAAGGAAATACTTCTAGAGAAATATACTGCACATAATCAAACTTTACGTAATTCCCTGCAGTGCTACAAACGGAACATCCATGTTCATTTAGTTATTTCTTTGGGTCCAGGTAACAAAACTTTAGCCTTTCTCTACTCACTAGTCTTCTCGGTTAGCTCCACCTTCTCACTCTCCACACCATCCGATAAAGTCCAGATCCTAACCACGTGCTCCATGTCTGGGTCAAGGTCAAAGAACTTTGCTGTGAAGACATCTGCTCTGACCTGCTTGGTGACCCCTAGTGGTTGGTTGGCTGCTGGGTCATCCTTGTGTTCTTTCTCTTTCTCTGATTGGTCAGTACCTGGAAAATGGGAGTTACAGTTATATATGAGGAAAACCTGTCACCAGTGCCAAGGAAACAAATGTCGCAAACAGTCGCAAACCCTAATAAAACCTTGTTGATAGCAAAAATATTCATTGGCTAAGCACGACCCTTTCCTCATGGCAGGTAATAACTTCCCTCAAAAGAATTGGTTTTCCATAAAAATTTCGGCAATTTCTAGAGGAGGGACAGCCCTTAATTTTGCAGCAATTTGCTTCCCGATCCGATTAGTATTCCCGTCGACAATGCCAAGGAAACAAAAATTGCAAATAGTGTATACCGTACTGTATTTCTTGTTCAGGGCCCCTGTTTTATGATTTGATTTGATACAAATAACTCGTAAATTATATCAATCGCAACCCTGGACTAAAGAGACAGGAAATGCGATCGATATAGATTACAAATTATATCTAATCAATCGCAACTCTTTTATAAAACGGGGCCCTGGATGTCTAAATGCATAGACAAACATGAACAAATGCATCAAGGTCATAAAACATGCATTATCCTGATACACTGTAACTTTGATACAGTTAAAAAGTACAATGCAGAGTAAAAAAAAGGGTGGGAGGGGGAATGTATTTCTTCTCTGCTATAAACTTCTTTTTAGAGAGGTTTGTATAAAAACATATTTTCACAACCATTCCGAAGTGAAGATTGAACATTTTGAAGACTCTAGTTTTACATGTCCAATACTTGTTCATTCTCATGAAACACTGACATGATAAAACAGACATCATATTATTCTCTTCTTCTTTATACCTTCTTTCTCCTTATTCTCCTTCTCCTTTTCCACCTCTTCCTTTGTGAGACATGTCACCCTGTATCCGGTCATTGTTCCTTCTTCAGGCTTCTTCCAGCTAACTGCAATGGTTGTTGCTTCACAATCTAACTTGGCTTCCACCACAGGATGGGGTCCTAAGTGATGAAAGTGAATTGAGAAAGTGAGTAATGCAAGTTGATGGTAAAAAGTGTTTAGAATTTGTTTTACAAGGGACTTATCACAAAAATGTATTTTGCTCTGTACGTGTATGTATGGGTTTGATGCTGATATCCTACAATGTACATGTGTATTTACATAATATCAGCATTGGTTTCAGACTAAAAAAATCTAGGTTGACTTTGACCACAGGGTGTTGATATGGAATGTGAATACGGTATAATTTAAACTTGTAAGATGATCTTCTTCTTTCGTATGAGGCAGCACAATATAAAATGAAGATATTATTAACGAAAAGAAATTTAATACATATTAAACATGGTATCCCCCCTCAAAAAACAAAAACAAAAAAAAATCTGGTGGTCATTACATTGCAAGTTGGAAAAATGTCTTTATACACTGTATAATAAGCTAATTGATAATAATTGACATTTTATGAAGGATGAATATTTGTTTACAGTTTCTCTTGCTCTTTCAGGGTTTAATGCTTTTATTATACATGTATATTTTGGCAAGTGCCAGGTGTTTGGTCATTTGCTCTTACATATCACCAAGAATGATGAAAATTAAACAAACAAAAACATTAAAAGAGCAATTTTCATTGTTTTCTTACTACATGTATTTGGTCTCAATCTAGAGGTTGACAACTTACATGTAATAATCAATTATACTACTGATATTTAAAAAAAAATGATGATACCAGTTGTGAATGAGGCATGGTACTCAATACTGGCTATATGAATGGCTATGCATTAAAAAGAGTGTGCAAAAACAAAAAGTACTTGAGTTAAGGTGAAAACAAAAGACACACACACACACATGAAATACAATTTAAGAAGAAAGCAATAAATAATCACATGACAAAAGCTTTCACATTTAACACAAAAGTTGTTTATCAACTTTCTCCCACTGTTGTTTTCATTATTCATTGCTTTCTTCTCTAATTTCTATTAGCTATATGGCACTCTCTTTATTCTTTGATGCACATGTATATGAATCTACTACATCTACATGTATCTAACTACACAACAATTGTCTTTGGATAAAAAGGTGCACTTGAAGTGATTATAATAAAATTGTGTACATGTATATTAGAAGATGCTCAAGTGATGGAAAACAAAAAAACATGAATGGTAAAAAACAAAAGAGAAGTATATCATGTGAGAATTGCATGTATGCTAGAGAGACAGAGCAAGTTCAATTGCATTATTTGGCTATGACAAAATGTATGATTAAAATACAATTGGTCAGATGTAGAGCTAGAAAAGAAGATTGGGTGAAAAGAGATATTCTCTTACTGAATAAGCTCATTTCGAAAGGAAGAAACATGAAATCTTTAACATTGTAAATTGAAGAAATGGTTATGATACGTTGGATATAAAATATAAAAATGCATTGGACTAAAACTGGAACTGAAAGTTTTTTATAAAAAAGCTACGCAGATTAAAAAAGAAAAAACAATCAAGAGTATATGAAGGCATAAGAAAAAGTTCTGGAGGAAATTTGAAAAACATTAGTGTACATTTGATTCAATTAATCTCAATACAAAATAAACATGTACATGAATAATGTACAATGTATGGAGAACACATCATTAAAAGTTTTTCACAAGTAAAGATACAATAAGAAATGCAAATACATGTACATGTAAAACTGAAGTCAAACAAGAATGAGAGTGAAAGACAAAGACTAAACAGAATCTAGTTCTTTTTCTTTGAAAACTACTGCTCTGCACAGCTAGTTATTAACATGAAACTACCAAAGAGCGCATACTTTCAGGAAATGTGCAGACGTGTATACAATATTGCCATGAAGTCTAAGAAAGCGAGACAGCACGTGCCCCAGAAATATACACATGTATAGATGAGAGAAGAATGACATGAGCGAAAGTGAAGTGAAGATCCTGAAATTAAGTTGCATGCAATCTTTGACTCACTCTCCGGCTCCAGCGTCTGTGCCTCCAACGTGGCCTGCACGCTCTCTAGCTGACCGTTGAGTGTGATGATGATGATGGTGTAGATGGTCTTGGCCCTCAGACCAGAGATGGTCAGACTCGTCTTGTCGGCGTCCACAATCCTGACCTCTTCCTCGTCTGACCCTGACTTGTAACCTTCATCACCGGCCATAGACTCACTGACTTGGTCATGTGACCCATCATGTGACCCATCACCTGATCCATCTCCCACCGATTGTCCACTGTCGTTCGAATCAGCAGTAGAATCCTGGTTGGCTTCTGCGTTGTCTTTTCCATCTTTGGTTTCATCCTTGACATCCGTGTCACCTGATTCAGCTCTGGGGTCATGTGACTGGTCTACTGATTCTTTTTCAGGTGTTTTTTCTTCCTTGTTCTCCTCCCCTGAGCCTGAAATTTTATCTTCAGAATCCTTTTCGGGGTTATCAGACTTTTCGTTTTGATCGGCGGGATCATCGCCTGCTTCCTTGTCCTGATCGACAAGCTTGTCATCACTGTCTTTTCCCTGATTGTCTATTTTGTCCTTCTTTTTAGCTTCTCCTTCTTGGCCCTTTTGAGCTTCCTCAATGGCCTTGTTATCAGCCTGGTCACCTGACTTCTCTTCTTGGTCACCTGACTT
Source organism: Hemicentrotus pulcherrimus (assembly GCA_003118195.1). Taxonomy (NCBI): domain Eukaryota; kingdom Metazoa; phylum Echinodermata; class Echinoidea; order Camarodonta; family Strongylocentrotidae; genus Hemicentrotus; species Hemicentrotus pulcherrimus. The sequence continues at coordinate 134,787 of BEXV01000739.1, forward strand.
CTCTGCCTTGTCACTTAACTTCTCTCCCAGATCACCTGACTTCATCTCATCCTTGTCTTTGCGCTTCTCCCTCCTGTCCTCTTTCTCTGCATCATCCTGCTCCCCGGTCTCACTGTCTGCCTTGAGATCACCCGACTGTTCTTGGTCACCTGATGCCTCATCGGTCTGGTCAGGTGACTGCCCGTGGGGTGTGCATGTGATCTTGTATCCAGTGACTGGACCTTCTGGTTTGGTCCACGAGACCGAGATTGATTTGACGGAGCATTCGGTGCTCAGATTCTCTGGAGGTTTGGGATCTGTAAAGAGAAAAGAACACTGAGGACATAGTTAAACGGGCATTAATATCCTAATGTGCACAGTAACAGAAATCGGTGTGCTTCATGTTCTCTTTACTAAAAAAAAAACTTTCTTGCAAGGCCTCTATATGCCCCCTTACTTTTCAGGTCATTTGCAAGTGCCTACAGTTCGAAATTCTTGTTAAGACGTATGTGTACAAGTCTGTTTTAAAGACAGCTTAATTTAAAAACAGGAACAATCAGTAGGTTTTTGTACAAGCACAGTACTTTAATCAAACTTGGGTATTTTCCATTTCATAGTGGAAATGAAATCTTTACACAATTTTACATCTACACATGTGCATATCCATAGTTGCATGTCAACTTACAATCCAAGACTGTTGTTTTTCCTTCAATGGTGACCCCTTCACTCTCACTCTCTCCATCCAGAGTCACAATGGTAGCAGTGTACTCTACCCCAGACTCCAACCCTGAGAAGGAAACACCAGTCTCCTCTGCCTCCAGCTCTCTGATTTCTGGCTCAACAATACCCTCCTTTGTAGGAATGGGAGGATTGTCATCGTCCTCCTTAACAGGAGGATTAGGGTTGTCATCCTTCTCCTTCTCAGGAGGATCAGGGTCGTCATCATCCTCCTCAGCAAGAAGATGAGGATTGTCATCGTCCACCTTAGCGGGAGGATTAGGGCCGCCGTCCTTCTCCTTGATGGGAGGATGAGGGTCCTCATTGTTCTCCTTTGCAGATGGTTGAAGGTCGTCATCGTTCTCTTTTGCAGAAGGATGGTGGTCCTCATCGTTCTCCTTCTCATAGTCGACATCAACAACCACCTTGGTTAGGGTGACCCTGTAGCCAGTCCTCGGACCATCAGGATGTTGCCATGACAATGTGATGACATCATGGGTCGGCTCAATCTCCGGATCTACAACTGGGCTAGGTGCTAACAAGACCATTCATTGCATTTGTTAGAAGTGAATGTTACACATAAATGGAAACCTGTGCGTCAGTTACTCATACACTGTACCACACCAATGCGTATATAATAATACAGGGTTTGTATTTATGAAGAAATTGCATTGTGCTTGGATATCTACATTTTATGGGTTAATCTTGAATACACATGTACTCTGACATCAGTGGTGACTGTTGAAATGGCAATGCTGTTCAAGAAAAAGTTGCAGTTAAATTAAAAGAAGTTATATGTCTTTTATTCAACTGACAATACAAAAGTTTATATACATTATTGCACTCTATTTATAGACTACCAAACTCCAAATTTGTTAATGTGGGCATCGTTTCACGAAATCGTTGTAGGTACAAGTTCGGCGACATCCCATCAAAACATGGTTATTAAAATCAACATGTGTTTCATTGAGATGTCAGTGAACTTGTACTCTATGATGGTTTCATGAAACAATGCTGTGGATGCCAGAGACTGGTATGCAATACGACAGGCAGTTAATGATATATTTCTTGTTAGCAGAAGAAATATGAGATGTAATATTAGTTTTGGAATTAGTCGGTGCTCTTTCCAACCTGGCGTTTTCTTTTTCTTCTTTGATTTAAAGTTCTTAAAGTTCTTCTGGATTGTTCTTGCTGCTTCATCCTCGTCCATCTGGTTTTTGGGAGCTTGCAAACATTATGGAAGGTGTATTCATTACATGATATGTGGACATTCATGTACATGTATTACAAAAAGTACAACAATTCAGCAATAGTTCAAGCTGTATCTCGTTTGCCCTTTTCATTTCCCTGTCTTTTTCCATTTCCTTGTAGACTTTTGTTATGCAATATTTCTTCCTACTTTGTAAATTATAATATTTTATCTAACCAATTTCAATTTATTGTATTTTAATGTAATATTTTAAATCTTTTGTATTAAAATTTGTTCTTTTAGCCTTTGGTTGCTATTTTGAATGTATGTTTTTCAATCAATTAACCAGTTCAAATCAAATCAAATCAAATCAAATATTTCACAAATTTCAGATCATATAATGAATATTTTTTGATAAAACGTACTTGTTGTTGCTTCTGTTTTCACAGGTTCACTACACTCTGGTCCGGCTAAAGCACAAATGGTGATGTCATAGGGATGACTAGGCTTGAGACCAGTCACTTCAAGACTTGTATCATCAGCTCCAACCTCCTTCGATCCCTCGTCTTCCTTATTTTCCTTCTTCTTATCATCCTTCTTCTCCTTCTTCTCATCATCCTTCTTCTTCTTAGGGTCTGCCAGAAAAAAAGCAACATTTAGATTCATACAATGTGATATACAATGTAATATTCATTCTTCCGCTTTCTTACATTGTTATGTTACATGTACATGCGTTTGTTACAAGTATCTACATATCTACTGTTTGTAATGCAGGGGACACATGACACCCATAAGACTACGTACCCCTTCCCCCACCCCTCCCCGACCCCTGATCCCTCTCCTTTCCCCACTAAGGACTGCAGACTTGCTGTTGTTCCGTTACTTGTTTATCATATGATGTGCATGCACACATACACGTACTGGTACATGTATACAATGTATAAATATAATTAATACACAATATATCACACTAACATGCAGGTACATACAGTTTGTATAATTGGCATGCAAAATCGTTTGATTACTGAATTTTCTGAATGTTGACAATTTTCACTTGTTGTATACATTATCTACATAAGCATGTATGTACATGTACCATCTTTCTTTGTGATATTTACCAGTGAGGCCATCGACGGATCTACATGCAAATGAAAATCTGTTGTCTACATCTTAACATGTACTGTACTTATGGAGAAAATCAGGGAACCAATGGGGAATATAATGTACACTCATAAAATCAAATGGGTGGGGGGGGATCAAATAGAACTATTAATGAGAAATGAAAGGGAAAAAATGATATAAAAAATATGTGTGTAGATACATGTAGAGTAAGGCAAAGGAAATCATAATAGAGGAACTAGGCAGAAGAGAAAAAGTAACATTTACATTAATTACATGTACACATACATGTAGTATTAGCCAGGAGGAAAAAGGGAATTAAGAAAGGGAGGAAATACAGAAAGATAAATTTAGATAAATGGGGATGATGTTGGTACCACAGCAAACACTTTATATGAAGGTTGATTATTACTGAAGAATGAATGAATAATAGAATACATGTTTAGTTTCCTACTGTAAAAGTACATGTATATCGTGCATGCCGGCAGGCAGCTACTCATATGTGTAGTATCTGTTTTTAAAGATCTATGAAATTGACAGGAAAAGAAGGAAAAAATTGAGAAAACATTAAGAAAGCTATGGTTACAAAGATACTCTCAAAGATACATGTAGAAAGGGGTTGATCGAGTAAAGAAAAGCAAAAATGTACTTTATGGAAATATATGAACTTATATTGGCAGATACATGTACTTTGTAAGGTATAATGATGGAGCACACTGTTATTCTAAATGGAAACACAATCAAATAATTTGCTAGTGACAAACTGAATAAAGCAATCATGCTCTAGCTGTTCTGGTCTAACTCATTCACACTACCTGTACCTGACTTCGCTGGTCCCTTCTTCATCTTAAACTTCTTAAACTGCTGCTGTATTTTCAGAGCAGCTTTTTCAGTTTCGGGATCATCCAAATCAATATCGATCTCTTCTGATTGCATGTGTGGTTCACAGAAAATATGCATTGGTAATGAAAGTGAGCTTGATAGCCAGGCAGTCGTAAAAAGGAAAGCAAAACTTTCACCAAAAAGTTGCAGTGATCATAAGTAAAACATTTAGGACAAAAATAATATAAACTATATGTGCTTGAGAAATATCAAATAGATAATAAAGGGGAATTCTTAAACTTTTCGTCACTGATTGACTGCAAACTCAATTACAAAATTTGCATCAAACTGATTGTGATGTTAGTTTCAACTATAACTGTGATTTCCATTTTACTGCACAGAAAAAAAAAATCATTATGATTTTCCCTTTTTAGCCACAGGGACTCTTTATGGATTAGGTATTGAAATAATTAATTTCCTTGCACCAATTTTTACACATTTCATTTACTTAGCAACACTATACACGTATCTCTTTTCACGAATGTACAGTAGTTTCCCTCTTTTGGGGGGAAGCTTTTCAGTGCTAAATCACTCAGATGTCCCATGTAACAACCCCCAAAGGACATGATCACAGAATGCATATGTCAGTTTGAAACGACACAGGTGAAATTATTTAGAATAAAGCTTTTCTTCCATGAAAATGCCAAATACTTAGTGAAATTTCTCAATCTGTCAATACTGTGACTGTCCTGCTTTTATTCAAAGAATATTGCTGTAAATTACATGTTTGCCTGTAAAGCAGTGCCATTGAATAGATTATCAAGGGGTGTGTTTGGACGGCTGTGACGCCTTGTGAAAACTGTTTGCAGTTGGTGCTTGCATGCCTACCGTGTTGAAAATAAATAAGTTTTTTCCTAAACCTGGTGTCAAAAGATGCACAAGACTCACAAAGTAGTGTGGAATGAAAGTGGAAATCACTTTGATTTGATCCGATTTAAGTTGATTTTTCAAATTATTTTCACTGACATACCTTCTTCTTTCTCTTCATCCTTCTTCTCCTTCTCCTCGCTGCTTCCATCTTTAGACTTCCACTCTACCCTGTAACCAGTGTGTTCGCCTTCAGAGGGTGGGGACCAGCAAACTTTGACTTTGTTGGAGCCAGTCTCTTCAATCTTTGGTTCCACGGCGGGGTGTGGCCCTGTGGATGGAGGGAAAATAAGATGGGAAATATAAATACTAAAAACAAACTAAATACAGTGAAATGTGTAATATAAAGACCTCTCAACTGAGACAAAAAAGCATTTATTGACAGATAACCTTTACGTACAGGTTCATTTTACATATTTCAATGAGAAACACTAATCAAGGGAAACAGAAAATTTGGTCCTAATTACTCTAAACAGATGGTTGCTAAAGAGCAGCTTCATGTAAACAACTACTTCTAGATACATTTAATAAACTATATGTACATGTAGAACTTTATTTCATCCTAGTAAATGTTTAATGACTAAAGCCTCTCTATGACAATACATTTTGAAAACTTTTACCAACTTTATGCCAGGATTACACTGTAAATGGCTGTCAATGATAATGAAGCACTGAAGCATTGCTAAAAGCCACATCAAGCAATAACCTGGATGAGTTAATAAAGTAGCAGGGACAAAACAAATTAAAAGAAATCAAATTCCGGTACATGGATGTACATGTACATATAGTACTGTACTGTACATGAACTACTTGTTATCTGGCAAGGTATTTGGTTTTGTGTCCAAAACATTACCAAGTATAATGGATTAATAGTGTTGAAGTATAGATGTAATCATATCCTTGGTATTTTATATAATCCATAGGGGCGTTAACTCCATACATGAACAATCAATAGATCTATACTTGAATCTATGGTATAACCCTACAATTTATAACTTATGAGGCATATTAAAAAACTTGAACTCGCCCAATGATAAACATTGTATTTGGAAGGAAAAATTACTTGTGAATTTCTTGATGGTGACTTTCTCAGACTCCTTCTCTCCATTCACAGTATAGATCTCCATCTCATGTTCTCTTCCTGCCACTAGACCGGCCAGCTCATGAGACGTCTCATCCCCTCCATCCAGCTTGACCTCTGACCTTTCACCTCCCTTGGGCTGGCACACAACCCTGTAACCTGTGACCATTCCCTCAGGTTTGACCCAGGTCAAATGGATGGTGTCAAGGGTCGATTCGGCCTTGGGATCTTTGACCTGGTTGCTTTCCGATTCTGAAATGTGAAAAGAAAAATAGAACTCATGGAATATGATGATACATGTACATGTATGGAACAGAACACTACAATATATTCAAAGAGATGTACAATACTGCAGAGAATACGCACATGATTATAAATGAGAAGTAGTAATTGCAGTATAGTATAATAACAATTATCAACTCGGGTAGATTTAATAGAAAAGAAATTGTATATACATGTAGAAGTCATGAACATTCAGACAAAATGAGAGATAACAGAAGTATCAGGATGAAAAGAAGAGAACATGAAGGGATGAAGTAAGACTTTTTACTACAGTAAATATACATATTGCTATATTGTGTGTGCATACCCATGTGATATCTCATATTTTAAATCTATACAGGTACTCAAAGAAGAGATACTGTAGGAGCTCACATTCATAAATTACGATGGAACTGATCGAATTCATCCAAGATTTAATCAATCATAAAAAACATTGTTAAACCGGAGAAAAATATAAAACAGGCAAGAAAGAGAGGTGTACAAAGAACATTAAAATTTTTACATTTATTCTACACATACTATTTATCGTGAAACAAAAATGATGAACATAAATATATGTAAATACAAGATATGTACATGTAGAATATAAGGCATTCCTTTTGACAAAGGAAAGATATGTTAGTTGTGCGCAGTCTGCTCTGGAAAGTTCTGCTAATCATAAGACTGTCTTCTAACAGACTGTGCTTTTGGTATTAGTCAGTGCTCTTTCCAACCTGGTGTTTTCTTTTTCTGCTTGGATTTAAACTTCTTAAAGTTCTTCTGTATTGTTCTTGCTGCTTCATCCTCGTCCATTTGCTTTGCGGGAGCTTGAAAAAGTTATGGGAAAAATATCTGAGTGATTATTTCAACTATTTAAAGACTATCAACAGAGCATAACCTTGGATTGAAGAAGAAAAAAAATCCTCCAGTAGAATGAACCAAAAATATAAAAATCAAAATAAACATGTACAATTCATAAAATGAAACACAGATAAATAACAAAACATGGCAAAGTATGCCAATGGTCATTTAAATTCCACAAAACTACATGTACACGTATTACATGTATATCAAATAGTTTTAAGACGAAAATCACTTATGCATAGTCTACCTTTAATATTCTTTAAAGTTCTTTTCTTAAACATTGTGTAAAATTATGAACATGTTCATACATAAGAAAACAGTGTACAAATACATTGTTGAAAGAATCTGGAAAATTTTAAATTATAAGCAGTCTCTCTCTCTCTCTCCCTCCATTATCTCCCTTGTTTAACTCTCCTTTTCTCCTTATAATTACAAAATTCATCACATTTGCTTAAACTTTTATTAGTAATGGTGCACCAACCACTTCAATCCTTGTGCAATGTGCACTTGATTCTAAACTTGATGTTTTAACAATTCATATATCACCAGTTTTACATGTACATGTATGCAGCTACAGGTTCATCTAAATGCATGGATTTGCCCCCCCCCC
>BEXV01000739.1:142426-165604 GCA_003118195.1 Hemicentrotus pulcherrimus
CCCCCCCCCCCCCCCCGTTCTTTCTTTTTTTTTTCTCTCTCTCTCTCTCTGAACACAGAAGTCATCACAAAGTACTCACCTTTTTTTTAATAGTGCATAAAATCATTTCACTCTTTGTGCAATGTGGGCATTTCATACGTGGCGTAAGTACATTACGTGTGAATGTACCCCCAAAACATTACTCATCATCATCATCACCATCAAATTGCCAATTTGAGATTTGCATAGTCTTAGTGATCTCATATTTCAAACATCCATAACTTTCTTATTATACATGTAGGTCCGATCTAATTCAAACTTTCACAACTCTGTTTATCTTATGCTTCTGCTTTTATAAAAATGAACTTATTACAAGTGCTGGATTTCCCTTTATTCACAACTTGGTGATTGACCCTTATAAAGTTAGTACTTGTGCAACAATCATCACTTCATTTCAAGTGCAGATGTGCTTCTCCACTTCAAGGTTGGTTGTTAAAATGCCATCTTCAAGATCTTTCAATACCTTTCTTCTCTTCCTTGGCTGAAAGTGAGAAACAAGGAAAGATAAACAGAAACAAATTAGAGTTAATAGAAGTAAAAAAAAAAAAAAGTAAAAACATATTTTCAGAGGTAATTGGCCTTACATGTATCTTTGTCACATGCTCAATTTTCAAAAATGTTAATTTGTATAGTTTTCCCAAATATATTTATGCACTGTCAACAGTTTATTGCATATCATTATCAGGTTAAATGCAAATATTGGAATTCACATACATGTACATGTACATGGTGTGTTTGTTTTTTGTCACAATTTTTATTGCAAAACAGTTACAAAAAATCCACCAAAACACTTCTAAGTACATGTACATTGTATATGTACCTACTCAAAGGTCTGCTAATTTGGGGAACCTCTTTTTTTTTCAAGCATGAATGTTTAAAAAATAAATTATAATCTGTTGTTGTTGTAAATTACAGAACATGTACCCCCTACTTTCAACAAACTATCCAACTTTTTAATACACAATGATCAAACAAAATATTTACCTGTTTTGCCAGTAAGTTTAACTCTCTCACTCTTCTTATCCTTGTTGAGAGAAAAGATTTTAAGAACATAGGTCCTGTTCGGCAGCAGGTGGTCAAAAGTAGCCTTGGTGACCTCAGGGTCATCAATCTTGATGTCTTCTATTTCTTTTTCATCCTTTGATTTGCCTTTCTTGTCCTTCTTTGGGCTCTTTTGATCTTTCTCTCCATCATCTTTATCTTTCTTGTCTTTGGCAAGAGATGTCTTTTCCTTTTTCTTCTTGTTTTCCTTCTTCCCATCATCATCACCAACGGCAGTCTTTTCTTCCTTCTCTCCGTCATCATCTCCAACAGTTGTCTTTTCCTTCTTCTTTTTCTTCTTCTCATCATCATCATCATTACCGATGGTAGTCTTTTCTTTCTTCTTCTTCTTTTCTTCCTTCCCCTCATCATTCCCAATGGAAGTCTTTTCATTCTCCTTTTCCTCTTCTTTGTTTTGATCTATTGATTCATCAGCTTCCGTTGGTTCTTCCTCCTCACCATCCTTTTTGTCATCATCTTCTTCTTCCCCTCCCACAGAAGTTTTTTTCTTCTTTTTGCCCTTCTTATCTCCATTCTCCTTCTCTTTCTCGCCGACTGATGTCTTTTCTTTCTTTTCTTTCTTCTTATTCTTGTCCTTCTTTTCATCCTTTGCTTCTTCTTCTTCATCATCTCCCTCCTTTTCAGAGTCATCCTCTTTTGTTTCGCTTTCTTTTCTTTTCTTCTTTTTATCCTTCTCCTTTGGTTTGTCTTTCTTATCCTTCTTCTTCTCACTCTTGTCTTTACTCTTCTCTCCATCCTTCTTGTCTTCTGCTGTGCAGGTCAGCAGGTATCCTGTGAGGTCACCAGCGGGTCGTTTCCATGACAAGGTGATTGATGTGGATCTTGCTGACTCAATGACAGCATCTTTGACAGGCAAAACCTTGGTTTCTTTGGTGAAAGCAACAGAAGCTGTAAACAAAGATAAAAACAATGTATAACCTCTGACCTAATGTACATGTACAGTGTACAAGTAAAAACATGAAATGAATTCATCAACTCTTTGTTTGCTAATGAATAAAATCTCTCTTTTTGACATACATACTGAACTTGCAACACAGGATAACTATGGTAGTCCACTCTATGCTCCATTGGTTGAATGAAACAGAAAAAAGGACGTAATGACTTTTGAGATACATATGTAATGTGATGATGAAATATTTGTCCTGAAATGCGCTATATAAGGACAAACTATTATTATTATTATTCTTAGAAAGAGCGATTTCTACAACCACTGCCAACAAAAATTAAATACATATACACCTATATGGTAACAAAAGATAAAAAATAATGGACCCCAAAATAAACACGTATGAGCTAGGGAAGGCATAGATTTGTTTTTACCTTGTACATGAGGTAATTAACAAATTAACGACATTAAATGTGCATGTACATGAACACTTCATAAAAACATGGACTAATGTTAAATATGGTATGTGTATGTGTACAATAATGACTGAATTATGAAGAAATTACCTTTGCGAGATTTCTTGCTTTCCTCAATCGGTCCTGGAACATCATAACAAAGCATCAAAACACATTAATAAAAGCAACTGACATATTTAGCCTTAAATGTACAGTAGATAAAAGTTAAAAATAAATTTCATTGTAAATACTATGAGTGAGGCATTATCTAAAACTGAGATACATTTTAAATGTTTATTTTTATGGAAATGCAAAATGAAATATTCTTTTTCAAATGGAATTTACTGGGTTACTAAAAGTAAAAATTATTGAGATCCATATTCAACAGTATTCTATCTTTACTAAAAATGGGGGAAAACACACTAGCATATATAACATGACATGCAAAAGTCATTCAATAATTCAATTATGTAGTTACTATACTGTACTCACTATACATTACATGTATATATTATTATACATCCATAATCACAAATTCACCTGTATATCTTGACATACAGATAACTACATCATTCATAATAATAATAATAGTGGGTTCTTGTATAGCGCTCATGTCAGTCAGGTTTGACCCTCCTGGCGCTCCCTAAATACCAGGTTTTGTCATTTTTTTAAGCATGTGAAAAATGGATTTGTCCTGATTAATGTTTCTTGAGAATGTGACATATTAAAGCTTACATCTGAAAGTATTTAACAAAGACTGTAATTTAACCGGTCCACCTCTCATTCTTAAGTTACATAAATAAAAAATAAAAAACATCAAATTTATAAGGGGTATGAATAATTCAGTTAACACTATCTATGAATCAAAACCAGGTAGAATTGAATAAAGTTTCCAACAGGTTTGATACATGGGGAAGTTCATATCTACCAGAGATACCCAAACTGTACAATATACATCTACACTGTACTTGTAATACGTTTTCCGATCTTTGTTGGCTACATCATCAATCATATTAACATGTCATTATTGATGGGCATACGTACCAGGTTTACCACTGAGCTTGACTGAATCACTCTTAGACTCTCCATCCAGGCTGTAGATTTTGATCACATACACTGTGTCAGGGTCCAGATCATTGAAGACAGCCTCTAAAACGGCTGGATCATCGAGTCTAATTTCTTTCTTCTCATCCTTTGTACCCTTTTTCCCTCCACTTTCAACGGTTGTTTTCTCCTTCTTTTTGTCACCATCGATGGAAGTCTTTTCTTTCTTCTTCTTTTCCTTTTTATGTTTCTCGTCATCACCGAGAGTTGTTTTGTCCTTCTTTTTCTTTTTTCCTTCTCCCTTCTCATCCACGTCCAGAGTTGTTTTATCTTTCTTCTGCTTTTCTTCTTCTTCGCCATCTTCCTTTCCTTCTTCTTTAAGTTCATTTTCTTCATCGTTTTCAATCTTCACATTGCTCTCTTCTTCCTCATCCTCTCCCTTCACCTCTTCTGTCTCTCCACTTTCCTCCTCATGATCTTTCTTGTCCTTTTTATCTCCACTCTTCTTCTTCTTCTTCTTGTCGCTCTTCTTTTCCTCTCCTTTATCGTCCTTCTTATCTTCATCATCACCCTTCCCTTCCTCATCCTTCTTCTTTTTCTTCTTGTCTTCCTTCTCTGGTGAGCAAGTGATGAGATAACCTTTGACCTCTCCATCAGGTCGTTTCCAGGTCACTTTGAGTGTCCCAGGAGCAGGCTCAAGTTTAGCGTTCTCAACAGGTGGCAATTTTGTGGCTTTTTCTGAAATGGCAAAGAAAAAGGACAAAAATAAATTGCAGAATTTTCTATTAGCTGTCAAGTACATTAACTCTTATTAATTTGATTTTCCCTGGATGCTTACGTGTACTTTATACAATTTGTATATACATGTACAAGTCAATTAAAGTTGGGGCTCTATTTTGAAATAATGTACATGTAGAAAGAAAGTATACACAGAACATCAATTTTTTTAAAGACACTGAAAAAAGTATTAAACTCTTTTGAATAATTATTTTTTTCACCATATTTTCGCTTCAAATCATCCCACCAACTTTTAAGATTCACACAATTTTTTAGTTAATAATTTCCTTTTTTCTCAATCTTTTAAAACAAATATGCTTACAGAAATTCCTGAACTTTCAAGCAGATTTCAGATAAGCCATTTCGATTATTTTCTTATATTCTCTTTCTGAAAAAAAAGACTTGCATGATGCTGGTTCAGTGTATTCACAGTTCATAAAACACAAAAGAACATTTTTTTTTTTTAATTCATAAGAAATGAACTCACTTGGTGCAGCCTCAGTAGAGGCTTTGTCAATTTTGTTCTCTCCATCCAAGACAACAACTTCCACCAGATAGGTCACCCTTTCCTGCAGGTCACCAAAGGTCGTAAAGGTCACATCAGAGTCATCAACTCTGACCTCTTTCATGGCGAGGTCATCTGGTGGTGCGTCGCCACTGTCCTTTGGTCTACATGTTACCTTGTAGCCTGTGAATGCTGCCTTCACCGGCTTGCTCCAGGTGACTTTGAGGGATGATTCGACCCAGTCTGTTGCTATGGTGATGGGGTCAGTATCCTCTGAAGTGCATAAGAGACAAGGAGGGTTGCAAATTTGATCATGAGTGTACAATTTCAATAAGCATTGAATACATGTAGAGTTTACATAATATCCTCATACACTTTTAAGTGGTGTACAGTTAATAACTAAATTTCATGTTCTTAGTGTTTTCTGTAACTTGAAGAATGAAAGGTGAGATGGCTGACTTAGGGCCTTTGTTGTATGCTTTTAGATGTAACAATTATACCTCACATTATCAAGAAACGTTAATCGGGACGAATCACAAAACTTGGTATTAAGGGTATGAATAATTTAGAAGGGTCATGAAGATTATTTTTACATCAACATAAATAACAGAAAGAGACAACTTCAAAAGCTAGGTGTTGTGATAAAAAAAACCTACATGTACATGTTAAGTACCCTGTACATAGCATGAGGCATGCTGGTTTATAAATACATGAACATTACATAAACTATCCTAATAGAGAATCTTGACTTTTAAAAGCAACACCCCTTCACAGTCCATATTACTAGGAAAGATATGTTAGTTGTGCGCAGTCTGATCCGGAAAGTTCCAGTAATCATCACAAGACTGTTATCTAACAGTGCTTTGGGTTTTTAGTCAGTGCTCTTTCCAACCTGGTGTTTTCTTTTTCTGCTTGGATTTAAACTTCTTAAAGTTCTTCTGGATTGTTCTTGCTGCTTCATCCTCGTCCATTTGCTTTGCGGGAGCTTGAAAAATTACGGGGAAAATATTTGAGTGATTAATCCAACTATTTACAAACTTTTTTTTAGTTTTTAATGGTCAACAGAGCATAACCTTGAATTGGAAAAGAAATTGATTCCAGTATTATGAACCAAAAATATAAACATCTAAAATTCATAAAATGGAACACAAATATATAACAGAACATGACGAAGCATGCCAATGGTCATCTATTCCCCAAAACTACATGTATTATATAAAATGGTTTTAAGACAAAAAAAGACTTTCATGGTAGGACATATGTACATGCCCATGTATGTAAACGTAGCAGAAATAATATACATGTACTGTAAAGGTAGAAGTATGGGGCAATCGTTAAATGACACACATTTTTGTGGCAAGACAATTGTGCAAAAACACTTGAACACAATTTCAGGGCCATGGTTCATTTATTTTGTGGCATGAATTTTTCTTTGGCAAAATTGGGCAACACAAATATACAATGTATGCAGTTGAACTTTTTTCTACAGTTTTGAATGCCACGTACATGTACATGTATTTATATTTAATATTTACTATGAAAAAGAGAGAAAAAAAACTTCACTGACCTGTTTTTCCAGTGACATTCACCCTCTCACTCTTCTTCTCTCCGACCATGGTATAAATCTTGATCACATATTCCTCCTCTGCTTTCAAACCTTCAAAAACAGCTCTAACTTCATTGGGATCATCAATCTTTCTTTCTTTATCTTGTTCTGTGTTCTCCTCTTCTTTCTCCTTTGGTTTTTCTACCTTCCCATCATCATCACCATCCTTCTCCTTCTTCTTCTTTTTGTCCTTGGGTGCTTTCTTATCTCGAGGAGTTGCTGCAGTGGCTGAAGTATGACAGGTAACCAAATATCCAGTCGCAGGTCCTTTAGGCTTCTCCCAAGTGATGGTCAGAGAAGTGGTACTAGTCTCTGATATCACAGCATTTTGCACTCTGTGGATCTTGAGTGTTTCTGAATAATAAAAAATACATTATATAGACAACATAGGTCTTATAATGATGCTAAGATTTTCCTTTTAACTGACTGCTTCAAAATTTCAGGTGAAAATAAAGAGTAAAAAATATTAAATGACTTCTTGAAAATTACAACTTTCACATTTCTGATGCAGGGATCCAGCTCAGAGAGTAACCCTAAGCATCACCTATACTAAAGATTCTCCTGCCTGGATCCCTCAGCAGACTAAAGATAGTAGACTAGAGAACACACCCTGTGTGTGCAGACTGCTGAAAGCACTTGCCCATCAGGGGTGGGGTCCAGGACCCTGTCTCATAAAACATGTTATAAATAACGAGTTACAACAACTGATATACATGTAAGCTACTGAAATTGTGGCATCTGATTGGCTAAGGGCAAATTTGTCATAGAAATTTAGCTTTTGTTATTGACAACAAGTTTTATGAAACAGGGCCCAGGGGCATGGCCCCTAAGAGGAGGTCCAAGGAGAAGTGCCCAAGGAAGCTCTGGGATTTTATTGGGGAGGGGGGGGGGTGGTGTTCATTACTGAAACAAGTTACACTTTTTTTGTCTACTTCATAGCAGGGGAAATCGCAACTCCACCAGGAGAAGGACAGGTTTGGAGGGAAACGGTACATAAGCAAGAGATCACTGATTCAAAATGGGAGAGATGGAGTCTCTGCTAGTTCCCTTATTTTTGAAGGCTTGAAGAAATTACTTTCCTTTTTCCTTATTCAGTTGTAACAAATAATTGACACAATTCAAATGTACAAAATTATCTTTCACTTACAAAATACATGAACATGTACGTATTAATACTTACTTGTACATGCATTTTGACTATCAAACAAAAAACATTAATACGTATCAACACTCACTTGTTTCTGCCTCCACCGAGACAGGATCACTCTTGGCATCTTCTGTTACCGTGACGATACTGATGATGTAAACTGTACTCTCCTCCAGATCATCAATTGAGGTAGTCTCTGTCTCAGGCTTATCAAGTGTTATCTGAAAGGGAGATGACCACAAAATAAATTGTTTTTCTAAAACGAATCAACATCATCATCATGTGATGACCGAAGACGAGATGGAATTCAATCTGTGTTGGTCCTCTCTCTTTCCCATCAAGCTTTTTGGGATGCCTTATACCTCAACATTAAGGTTATATGCAATTATGTCCATAGTTTTGGACAAAAAACAATTCTTCATGACAATAATGATTATCATAATTATATTTCTAACAGCTTGGGAGAAGTGTTTAAACAATATACCGTAACTGTCTTTCATACTGGAGTGACATTTGAAGGTTTAATCATAAAATTGAGTGGAAATCTTTTTGTTCAACATGTACAGTGTATATGGCAATGTGTATACAAGTGCTTTCGGCTAAAGATATAGCAAGATTTCTGATGATCAACTTGTTGAATGTCATCACAGGTCTGAAAACCTAAAACGATCAGCTTGGGTGTGTGCGCTATATTATTATTTATTATAAATACAAAAAGCAAACTCACCTCCTTGACAACTGTTTCTGGGTCACTCTTCAAAGCACATGCCAGGTGATATCCTGTGACACCCTCCTCCTTGGGCTTCTTCCATGAAACGATGATGTAGTCTAGCGAGGGCGTGGCCTGCAGGTCTCTGACTGTCGGGACCACACCTTCCTCCTTGGTGGGTGGAGCATCTTCAGTAGGTCTAGGGGAGGCGTCCAGGAGCTCACTGGCTTCCAGGAGTTGGGCAATGTCTTCAGAGTAATCCACTTCAGGTTCTGCAGGAGGGGGAGAAAAACAAAACAATTACAAAATATATCAACAGAAACTCAACTCTTCTTGTCTAATAGGGCGTTGCAAGAAAGTTGCGACTGATTGCAAATCCCTAAAAATTAAGCTGAGTCTTGCAATTAAAATCTCAACTTTCTTGCAATGCCACATTAGACTTCTACAGTCAAACCTGCTTAAGCGACCACCTGTCTACAAAGACCACATTTTTTGTTTCTTATTGAAACATGTACTAAAGGAAGCCGTACATAAAGACCACCTGCCTATTAAGATCACGTTTCTTGTCTACCTTGAGTGGTCTTCATATTTAGCTTAGTTTTAGCAGTAGTTTTAACTTAGCAGGTTTAGCTTTTACGTGTATCATAATTGGTGATACATGACTATGTATATATATATATATATATATATTTATATGTATGTTGGTCACCAAGTCTTTGAGACAATACATTGAATAAGACTGTGACCTACCAGTTTTTCCTATGACCTTGACCCGGTCGCTCTTTTTCTCTCCCACCAAAGTGTAGATCTTGATCACATACTGCTCTTCAGACTTCAGATCTTCAAACACCACTGTTGTCATCTCAGGACTCTCTATCTTTATCTCTCTCTCTTTTTCTTCTTCTTCTTCCTCCTTCATCACCTCCTCCTCTTCCTTTCCATCTTTATCTTCTTTGGTTTCTTCTTCATCTTTCTCCTTCTTCTTCTTTTTCTTTTTGTCCCTTGAGGATTTTTTATCTCTAGGAGTTGCTGCAGCTGCTGCAGTTTGACAGGTGACCAAATATCCAGTCACATCTCCCTTGGGTTTCTCCCATGAGATGGCGAGAGAAGTGGTGGCGGTCTGAGATATTTCAGCATTTTGCACTTTGTGNAATTAGTAACAAGCTGCCATGATTGTTGAGGTAAAGTAACTGGAATCCTTGCAATTGATCGGTTGGTAGCAAATTTGTTATACATGTAGGGTGTGGAAGTAGTTTTTGACAGCTTAATCTGGATCACAATCCACATTTCAACTCTTGTATGCAGACAGAAGATAATAATAATGATATTGGATATTTTTTTGGTGCACCTAGTCACCAGGCAAGGTGCTCAAGGCGCTCTCATATCACCCTGGCCCTGCTACACGTAGGCTACCAATTTTGGTGCTCACAGCATTAATTCACAGATTTCCTTCCTACCGGTACCCATTCAACACCTGGGTGGAGAGTAGTAAATGAGGATTAACGTCTTGCCAAAGGACATTAACGCATAGCGGAACTTGAACCGCACAACATGCGATCCACAGTCTGACGACGTATCTGCTAGACCACGACACCTCTAGCAGCATTCACGGAAAGATGTGACATGTATGTTTACGTGTACTTGAAACTAGAACACCAGGGACACATCTTATAAAGGGTTGTGATTAATTGCAACTTAATTAATTGCAGCTATTGATATCAATCGCAACATAAGAGATAGGAGAATGCAAACTTGCAACTTTGGAAGCGCTTATTGATTGTAATAAGCGCTATATACAAACCAAGTATTATTATTATTATTATTATTATTATTATTAACTGATAAGCGGACTTATGATTGATTTGGATCAGTCACAATTTTTTATAAGATGGGGCCCCAGGACAAAATAACTTTTCAATAAAATATGTGCTGGAGGGTTTTACATGTACATCACTCTTACTTGTTTCAGCAGTGATGGTAACAGGTTTACTCATCTCCCCCTCCTTCAAGGTGACCACACTGATCACATACACCTTGCCTTCTTCTAGACCTTCCAGGGTAGCAGTGGTTGCAGTACCATCATCAACAGACACCTGGGAAGAGTAAAAAGAGTAAAAATGGAGAGGTTGAGAATGTTCTACTCAGTCAAGTGCACAGCTGGAAATATGTGGGTGAAAAATGAAAAATTTCTCCTCGTACATGTAGGTCAAGCTGTTACAAGCAAAACTATAGACACACTTTTTTTTACCTTGCATGTGTACATGTACATCACTTTTCGTTCGTAAGGGAATGACTTTGTGTTCTACCAATTAAAGTCCCATTCACACCGAACATAATTTTCATTATTGCCTTGGTTTGATAGACAAGACAAGTGTATCAACCTGCTTATATCAATTGTAGATGGCTTTACGGTTGTAAAACACATACTGTATGCTCTGTGTTCAATTTCCCACCCTAACCAAATCCCTAACTAAACCTGGGAACCAACACTATACCTTACCATAACCCTAAACCTTAACCTACATGTAATCCCAAACCCAATTGCATCCATCATCCTAACCCTTTACATTAGACAAAATTAAAGCCCAGTGTTATGTCAACGAAGCAAATATACATGTATTACCACCATGCAGACTTAGTTTGCCTTAGGCATACATGTATATGCATATGCAACATGCTTATCAAAGACATGTATGTTTCACAAATTTATAATGGAAGGGCTGAGGTACAAACACAGGAAATAATGTCAAAATGCACATTAGCATTACCTCAGCAACAAAACCTTCAGCCTTTGAAACCAGTGCACAAGAAACTTTATATCCTGTGATGTCTCCCTCTGGAGGCTTCCATGAGACAGTGATTGAGTTGGTGGTGGGTGTGGCTGTTACATCACTGACGATGGGGATTACCCCTTTTTCTGGTTCATCATCTGTGAAAGACACTTATTCTCATTAATATAAGATAGTAACATTACATAAATTTCAGGTATACAATATTTCCAGAGCACACACATTCTTTCAGTTCCAAGAATTTTTCATACTAGAATTTCTTACATTTTCTATGTTACAGTGGATGAGAGTTGTCATCTTCATCCTAGAGTTTACCTCAAAATTACTTGTTTAATGTTAATAAACGAGGTATCGCCTTTCTCCTCATCTACTGTAGGAAAGTAATGAAACCACCAAACCAAACTGTAGTACAGGTGTATCATACATGTATGTACTTGTATGATGATTAGAATATTAGTAGAATCAAAACACTACATGACACAACAAAATCAACCAGTTTAAAGAAAGGAGTATTTCTATTAAAAGTAACAGTTGGTAACACACAGCAAACTTTGTGCAGGGCAGGAAAACACTGATATAAAGGTCTAGACCAAGAATCTGAGGAGCTATCAGTGACAATTCAGTGCATGTCTAACTGGTGGCGACAGGTGTATGGGTACTTCTTCATGTATAGTATCATTGATTTTTCATTACGTTACATTACCATATGTGCACAGTATTTCAGAACATGTTAACCAAGCATACATTCATTAAAATGTTTAAAATACAACTCAATATCTGCATGTGTATCACTCTAGCAACATACATGTACAAGTCCTCAGACTTATATTACATGTACATGTATTTCCTTTGGATTATTTTCTTTTACAGAATAAAACATCTGATTACAAAACTATTGTCCCTATCCATCAAATATCTTCATCAGTTTCTTCCCACATCTTCACATAAATGATCAAACATGTGTCAAAGCTCAAACTTACAAAAGAAGTGTCGTAGTCGAGTGGTTTAAGCACTTGACTTGAAGTTAAAGTCGTGGTTCAATCCCTGATACGCCACTAATGTCCTTTGGCAAGGCATTAATCTTCTTTTGCCACACTCAACCCAGGTGAGGTAAATGGTATCTGGTAGAATATTAATTCCTTGAAATGCTGGAGCGCTGTAATACCAGCTAGACTAAAGCCAGGGTAATAACGAATGCACCACTGAATAGAATTTCTGTATAGACAGCGCTTTAGAAATGCCTACCATTGTTTTAATTATTAATGAACTCAAGACACTTAAAAGTTAATAAACATGTAGTTATCAAACCAATCAGTAAACTCAAAGTCAAAAGTTGACATCTCACCTGTCTTTCCTTCAACTTTCACGCTACTGCTCTCCACTCCTTGCGAGGATATCGTATAAATTTTGCCAACATATTCCGTGCTTGGATCGAGCCCATTAAACGTGGCTTCAGCTGCATTGGGGTCATTGACTTTGACCTCTTCTTTCTTTCCGTCCTTCTCGCCGTCTTTGGGTACACATGTGACTCGATAGCCACAAACATCGCCCTCTGGTTTCTTCCACGACACAGTCACGGAAGAAGGGGTGGTGGACATGGACGCTTTGCGTACCTTGTGGATTTTACCACCTTCTACTTACCAATAAGGATTGATTATGTATTGGGGATCACAATGAAATGCATTGGAATTGAAGCAGGCAGGAAGAAAGCAACAACAAAAGAGCAAAGGTTTTTTAAGAGACCAGGAAGAATAATGTACGTATGAACTTGAAAAGATGAATTTTATCATTTTCCTCCAGGCAAGATATAATTTGCATGTAGAAAACAAATATTTAAGGCACAGGAAAAATATGCATTTCTGATATAGTAGTCCCTGCATATGCTCTACCATACCACTTATTTGTACGAGTAGATTTAAATATACATGTCGATCTCTTCCCTTTCTGCATTTTCTTTCACTCTTTCTCTCTCTCTCTCTCTCTCTCTCTCTCTCCTCGTCTCTTGCTCTATCTCTCAATCTATCTACTATCTACATGTATGTCTCCTTATCTCTCGGTCTTTCTTTCTCCTATGATGGGGCTTTATTGCTCTCCTTATCTTAATACATACGTGTAGTATAGACTCTACATCATACTCTCTGCCTGTCTCTCAATATCTCTCTCTCTCTCTCAACTCTCATCTATTTTTTTCCATCTATCTTTTGTCTCACCTGTTCTTCCTACGATGGAAAACTTATTGCTCTCCTTATCTTCATACATAGTATAGATCTCTACATCATACTCTTCGCCTGTCTCTCCATCTCTCTCAACTCATCATCTATTTGTTCCATCTATCTTTTGTTTCACCTGTTTGATGGAAACCTTATCGCTCTCCTTATATCTTCATGCATAGTGTAGACCTCTACATTATACTCTCTGCCTGTTTCTCCATCTCTCTCTCTCAACTCATCATATTTCTTCTTACCTGTTCTTCCTACGATAGAAACTTTATCGCTCTCCTTATCTTCATGCATAGTGTAGACCTCTACATTATACTCTCTGCCTGGTGATAATCCAGTGAACTTGACACTTGTCTTATCATCTCCATCTAACTTCATCTCAGGATTGTCACCTGTTTGTAAAAACATGAAATTAATTAAAAAAACTGGCACTGCAGTAAATCACAAACAGAAGAACTATCTGCGATTGAAACAAGGAATCTACTATAAGCCACAATATTGATGTGGAGAGTCACTTTCATGTACATTTTTACATTAGTCTTAGTATTACACAATTTTTCAACACACCTTTTTTAATGTAATGCATTTAAAAATATTAGCCTTTTCTTCTTTTTTTTATTGAATAAACCATGTCAAAAAAACAGAGCCTGTCTGCACTACTTTGACCAGGAGGGATTAGACCTCCGTGCACGGTCACTGACGAGTGGTTATCTCATCGAATCAGCTCTCAATTAAGATAAGAATAATGGGATCATGGGGAACCAACATGCAGGCACCGATTTAGGTATTGTTTGCTATATAGAGGGTGCAAGTAGTTATAAGTAGTGCAGTGGGGCTTTAAACTAACAGTACCTTCTGCAGGTTGCAGTACAGCCCTGTAGCCTGTCACATCCCCATCAGGTTTCTTCCAGGAGACCTCAAGATGATCCGTTCCTGATGATGTTGAGTGGCCAATCACAGGAAGAACCCTCAACTCTGGCATTTCTGGAATAGAAATCATAAAATATTGAGAAATGAATATCAAGAAAAATCTTTCTGGTGACATGGGCAACCCCAAATCATAAGCACTTGAACCATTGCCAGCTAGCCGGGAACTGGGTGGTTCCTGAATTCTTGTTGATTTATGTTTATTACAGATTTCAGTATAGTCAATGATTAATAACAATGTTAACAATTTGTAAAGTACAGGATACATGTAAGTTCAGGGTATTACTGTTAATAGCAAAACAGAAAAAATCTGTAAAATGTAAAACTGAAAATGTCCACTTATTATCACCTCTTTATGTAACCCAACAAATACAATGTAGACATGTACATGGAACTTCTCACAACACTTGTGATTTAGATACATAAAAGATGTACTGTACAGTGTATTCAATATTTGTAGACATATACACTGTATGATTGAAAAAATATTCTTTCTTCTCAAAAACAGTATCTCTTCTCAAAAGTAAACATGGATTCATGAATTTAGAAGGTAGGCATCATTGAATAATGTCTCAATCAATATGAACAAAGACAGTATGAGATGTTCTTTATAGGTTTGGTTTGCATGGTGAGGTAGATGAGTCAGAAAAACTTAAACGGGTACACCATGTGTGTAGTCCTTATAAGGACTAGGGTATTCACATCTCTCCAAGAAAGAATAACCCAGTCCTTATAATAAAGATCTCACACATGGTTTAACCGTTTTAAGTTTTCCTGACTCACAGACAGTATGATTGTGGATACTTGTCTTGTAAAATTGGCGGCACAGTAAGGGTTAATTGTCTGTACTCACTTGTCGTCCCTTCCAGAGTGACCTTCTCACTCTCCGTCTCTCCACTGACCGTGACGACCTGCACCTTGTATTCCTTATTAGGCGTCAGACCTTCAAACTCTGCCGTCGTCGTGGCAACATCTTTGATCTTCAACGAAGACTTCTTGGCATCCGAGGGAGATACCTTGACGTGATAACCCGTCATTTGACCTTCAGGTGTCTTCCACATGACCTTGATTGAGGTCATTGCACTTTCAAGGGATGCATCCAAGACCTTGTTAGGTTCTGTACAATGTAGTACAATGTAGTACAATGTAGAATTATAATAGAATAAATGGGGCAATGAAATATATTCTAAAAATATTATGTGGTCAAACTGCACAGGACCTTTGTTGCATGCAGCTGTATTGACACATTGCAGCATGCCAAGTCTGATGTGGCATTTTCTTTTGCTGCAGTTTACAGCATCATATCTGAACAAGCCTTTAGAAACCAACAAAATATCTCTTTATTTACTATGGATCGAAAAGACTACAATATTGATACAAGAATTATGGATACAAAAAAGAAAACACAGGTCAAATACATTACAAAGAGTCAGAATCAAGTTGTGAGTGATGGTACCATGCATCATTGACTGTTGAGAGACAAGAAGGGCATTTGATTTGGGATTAGTTTCAGTTGCTATGAGTATTCACATTTAAAGCCCCACTGCACTACTTATAGCTACTTGCGCCCTCTATATAGCAAACAATGCCTAATCGGTGACCATTGGTCCCCCCATGATCCCCTTTTTTCCTATGTTGATTTGATAAGATAACCACCTGTCAGTGACCGTGCAGGGAGGTCTTGGCCAAACTAGTGCAGTGTGACGTTAAAGGAGTTGAACATCAGAGGCAAAGTTTTTAGTCGACACTACTCACTTGTCGTTGCTTTAACTGTAACCTTCTCCCCTTCCTTCTTCTTATTGACCGCTGTGATTCCAAATGTGTACTCCTTGCCTGGGGTCAGGTCACCAAATACGACCTCTGTGGCCTTGGGGTCATTCAGGGTGACCTCAGATTCTTTGGGGTCGGGTGGGTCACAGGTCACGATGTAAGAGGTCACAGGGGTAGAGGGCGCTTTCCATTTTAAGGTGATGATATCAGTGGTAGCAGATGCCGTGGCTGACGTGACGGTATTTGGGGCTGTATTGCGTTAAAATTTAAGCAAGTACAAGTGAGCAAAAATTCATAACACAAGTACACTTTAATACACATGCATGGGATGTGCATTTTTAATAAATGATTAGCAAGTTTAGGCCAGTATCATTGAATCAACCCTTTCAGAACTGTAGGTGGGCTCAAGACCTACATTTCAGTAATACAGCTATACATTTTGACAAAGAAATATTTGTCTATCATCTTGAAGTTTGAAGTAAAAAAAGAGTCCACAAACTTGAAATCATATTTGTGACGTACATGTTTTTGCACTTGGTAGGACCACAAGTGTATCTATAGTGTGTAATTATTTTTCAAAGAATATCTTCAAATTTTGAAAACAAACATGAATGAGGTTCTTCAAGGACACAGATTCTTTTGAGACTACTCCAGAGCTGCCAACCTTTTACAACCCAAAAAAGGAACCATGATGGTAACCATGGTTCTTTTTTGGGGGGCGACATGCTTCCTATGAAGAAATGTCCATTCCTCATACTGTTACTTTTATATTTATAGAACCTATAGTTTATTTACAAGTACCGGTAGGTAGTTTTTTGGGGGGGTTATTTTGTTGGTATTATCGGCATTTCATTCTTATTGAGAATATTTTTCTCTTCAAATATGTTTTAACCTTAGTTTTCTATTGAAGTAGTGATCAACATTTTAGGGCATTTGGTTGACGTGAGGTATGTTTTTTTGTTTAAAGTAACAGAAAAAAATGCAAACTTCAGAATCGATTCTTTAGTTTTCTAGACAATGATCTCACCTGCTGATGGCTTACCAAGCACTAAAGTTCTTTCTATTTTACCATCATCCTTCCCAGTGTCCAGCCATCTGTAAAAATGATGGAGACAAAAGATAATTCAAAAGGATAATAAATGAAAGACAGAACAGTCACAGAGAATTCAAATGAATAGTTTGGAATTTATGATTTTAGCTCATGCAATGTTCTTTTTAACAGGATCGAATGAAGGCTTAGAATTATACTTACAGATTGCAAAATAACCTAAGATATGATAATTGTACATATATTAAAAGTTAATAATAACAATTATCATATTCCTTATTCTTGTATAGCTGATATGATATGATTTATAAAACTCACTCCTAGATTCTAATCATGATTGGTCAACAAAGTCATGTGTGATTCAATTACTTAGGCTAACAAAAAAGCGTGCAATAGTTCCAGTGCAATTTTTAGGTACGTGAAGCGCAGCATTACCTGTCAAGTCTAATGCACTTATCTCTTTGTGCATGCTAGAGTAAGCCTATGAAACTTGGTTGATTTTTCACTGAAAATGACACGAAGCAATCTTGAAATACCTTTTGTTAACATGAAATATTTAGGATTTAGGAGTTTTATCTTATAAAACAAATCATGCATGTTTTCATTCTTTCATTACATAATTTTTCCGCTCTTGTTAAGGCTGTTTATGCACCTATCGTACTCAGCCTGAGAGCTTCGTATGATAAGATGCATACAACCTCAACTTGAGTGGGATAGAGCATGTACTGAAGATATAGATGATATGCCAATAAACGTTTTCAAATGAACTACAAAAGCCTTTAAGCGGAACTAACTTTTCACAAGGAAAGATGGCTTCATTCTTGGCGGTCCTTGACTCCTTGACGATGACCTTCTCCAGGCACCAACCCTGACCTTCATCCTCCCCATCATGCCCCACGATGACCTTCAGCACCTTGCCCAGGAAGACGGCCTCGACCTCATAGCCGTCCTTCTGGCCGGCCTGGAAGGGTGTCGCGTTGGTGGTCTTGGGACGGACCAGACGACGCTTGCCAGAGTCGTGGTTCTTCCCAATCAGGTTGACGTAGATGTTGGCGTTGGTCGAAGCATCAGGTTCAGACGAAGTGAAGACTTGAACATAGTATCTTGCAACTACAATGCACACAAAGTAAAGAAGAGAAGATGTGATGATATTAATAAGAGTAATAATAATATTCAGCTTTTAAAAAGCGCCCAATACACTGATACAACGATGTGTCTAAGTGCTTTACAGATGTATCATTACCCTGGTCACTGGAAATTTAGGCTTACCGGCACACAATGTATGCATATTCTCCACTCTGGCGACAATCGCTCCATGGTAAATTTCCTACAAGCCCCATATTGCTGATTTCAGACCTGGACCCTACACTATAACTAATCTTGATTTTAACCCTAAACCTAACCTAAAACCCACTTGCAACTCTAAAGCTATCATTTGCCAAATAAAGCCTGCAGAAATCATTGCTGAAGCAAATTATGTCCGTTCACTCTTTCTACACATTTAAAGCAGATACTTCTCCAAATGAACATGCATATTAAGGTGAGGCCAAGTTTACTGTTTCTCTGAAAAGAAACCAGTTACTGTTCCATACATGTAAGTCCATGTGAAAAGTAAAGATGATGCTTATTATTCAACTTCGATCACTACATAACTAGCAGAGCTGCATCCTCAGTCTTTATAAGAACAAAATCATGATTTTGTTAAGAAAACCATTCCATATACATGTATCTCAGTCACACTACCACATCATATGTCCTAACCAACCCCAAACTGACTGCTGTTGTGGCCATTCAGGGTAATGTAATATTTTGTTAGGTCTACTGTTGGACTGGTCTTGGTGTGGCAGGGGTATTACCTGGTGCAGTTCGTTGACCAGGCCAGACGGCAGCAAGTTCCCTCCAGACGTCCCGATCATCGTTACTCCTGGACATCCAGCGGTCGACCTCATAGGCTTGCTCCTCATTGGTGTTAAGGTCAACCATCCTCATCGTCTTCACATACCAGCTAGACTCCTCATCTTCGTGTCCAAGCCGAACCTTGACCAGTCGCCCGATATCGCCAAAGTTGACCTATAAGAGAATGCACAACATTTGATAAAGGTGTCCTAGTGAAGAAACAAGTAAATAATAAAATAATTACAGTAATAGTAATATTAATAATACACTATAATATTTCTTCTTTACTCAGGGTATAGCATCATCAGTATTGATACTGTTCTCCCTCAGGGCCCTGTAATCATTATATTACCCAGACTTTAGCCGAGCTACATTGTACCATGAGAAGGCGATCCAGCATTCAAGGAAATTCTTCCTACGGGTACTGATATACTACACCTGGATGGAGATGGTGAGTGAGATGTGAAGCTCATGGGGTTAAGACTTGTCATGTCACTATCATCCTTTGGCAAGAAGTTAATCCATGTTTACTGCTTTCCAACAAGGAGATAGATACATGTAGATAACTGGTTGGAACTCATTGCAAGCTAAGGTAAAGCTGAAATACAAGCCTGTATATACCGGTACACAGAAATTGCTGCGGTGGATGAGTTCCAGGACTAACTTGGTCTTGTCCTTGTCTCCATAGACTACCAGTGTACCTGGTGACTGGTTATCAAATACACCTGTACATATTTCATCTACTCACCCTAAAGCTCTCTGCACTGCCTGGTAGGAACCCTTCACCGTGAGGCGGTTCCAGGACTATCTCGGTCTTGTCCTTGTCTCCGTAGACTGCTAGCGTTGCTGGTGAAGGAAGGGCAGCCTCGGCCATGGAGCCTGTCGCGATGAACACCTCCCAATCATGAGCTGTGAAGGACATGAGATCAACAAATTTAACCTGATACAATATATACATGGTTCGAAAGTTCATAGAGCAAACACTGTTAATTCATTAAACATCCAGTGTAAATTAGCAACGTATACAGTTACAATAACAGCAACAATGGTACCACAGTAAACCATGGACGCACATATCTCTATTATCAAAAATGGCAATTTTCAACTCCTACATACATGTAGTAATCACAACAATGTATTTAAATGTAGTTAAATGTATTTTCGTTGCTTCATTTTTTCCCCTAGCTCTGCCAGGCTCATGAGCTTACGTTTAATTGTCCTTGTCTCAGTGAGTTCTAGTTCTCTCTCTATCTTCTTGTCATCTTGTCCTGCATCAAGCCATCTGAAAGGGGAAAAAGTGAGATGAAAATAAAATCAATATGAAAAAGTTCCCCTTGGAATAAAAATCGTAATTTTCGATACTCTGGGTTCTTTTACTGCTGGATACACATGTACATGCATACATTTATGTTTGAAAATCCTGCGCTTGTGTTACAGGGACTGATCATTTGAGATGTAGCAAAACTTGGCTTTCACAGTAGGTTATAAGTATTTAAAGTCAAACTGATCACATCTTAAATTTTTGGTGTTGCATTTCATCAACATTTTTTTTCAAAGGGTTCTCCCAAGCAGAAATTCACAGAAAGGTTTGGGAAGATTAGTGCAAATGTTGGTGTCAGCAGTGGGATACCTGTCACACATGAAGATGTCTGCTGTCTTAGAATCCTTCTTGTCTTTGAAACTGACCTGCTGTATATACTATCCCTGTCCAAGGCTCTCACATCCTTGAACAGCCCTACTATGTGCTTCTTGATCACAATTACAAACTACAGTGCAATTTTATGATGATTCTGTCAATTTCAGGTGTTAAATAATATCAATTATGCTTCAATAATTCATCCTGATCAGATTCTATG
Organism: Hemicentrotus pulcherrimus; assembly: GCA_003118195.1. Lineage (NCBI taxonomy): Eukaryota > Metazoa > Echinodermata > Echinoidea > Camarodonta > Strongylocentrotidae > Hemicentrotus > Hemicentrotus pulcherrimus. The sequence continues at coordinate 163,162 of BEXV01000739.1, forward strand.
TAGATGAAAACAACAGATTCAGAGGCCTCATCTGAAGGGAAAGTGATAAAAAATACTTGATAAGTTTTGGCGTCAGGAGTGGGATACCTGTCACATTTGAAGATGTATTCCGTCTTGGAGTCCTTCTTGTCTTTGATGGTGACCTGCTGAAGATACAATCCCTCTCCGGAGCTCTCACCATCATGACCAATCACAACCTTTGTAGGCTTCTTGATCGACACTGCCTCCAACTCAAAGCAGTCAACCTGATGTGAAAGAGAGGAAATACAAGAAATCAGATTTGATTCAATTCCGGTTTTATTGTTTTGTTTTGATTTTTTTAATGCAAAAGTCTGGGAACTAATATTGTCAATTTCACAGTAAAATACAAGAAACATAAAACAAGGAGATAAAATACTAGATTTGGCATGCATTAAAGCTTTGGCTTCAAGACAAAGTGCCTTTTCCCCGCTACAGTGTATATGAACTTTACTCCCCTTCAAACAAGATAAAGTAACTTCAAAGGAAATAAATACTTTACTTTGAGCTACATCTTCTGCGATAGAATTGTCATTTGGAACTGAAGGTTGGAAGTAATAAGAATGACTGTGAAGTTTGATCGAGTCATGACATGTAGGTATACGTATATTTATTTGGCCTAATTTATAACAATCTCTTTACTTCAATTTTAGTTTTTTACATATTTTACACCCCAGAGACAAGCATATTTGAATAGATATGGGGACATATACATCCTAGAGACTAGGTACCAGGCTTATATCTGATGTAGCAAGAGGGACAACCTGTACTCACTAGGAGAGGGGTTTCATAACCGGAAGGTACCAAGTTCATAACCAAGTCAATGCGCTTGTGCCTCCTCAATACCAAGTCCTTTGGAGAGGACTTAGAGCCGTTGGTCCCCCGGTCGTTTACTTACAAGCATATACATTCTTTTTAATAGTCAGGTAAAATAAACTTTGATCACCATCATCATACTATTTGACGCTTGCTATTCTACAATTTTTCACCCTAATAATCATTACCACCATTTTGGGGCAATCAATCAATCATGTCCAAAACATCAAGCCATTATTCATCTCCACTTCCTGTATCTGTATTATATATTAGTAGTGGGAAGATGTTCTCATTTCCATCATCACTACCACCAACACTGCCAGCGTTCTCATCCACCCCTCCTCTATTATCAAATTGCTGATAATATCATCATCTATCCATCAGTACCATCGTCATGACAACCCATCATCCCTCCTCTCACCTGTCCTTGTAGGAAGACGTCTTCATTCTGAGATCTGTGGAGCAACCTCTTGCCGGTGTCTCCCTTCTCGCCAAAGATGTTGATGTAGACGTTGGCCTCCGTTGCCGAGTTGGGCTCCGTTCCCGTGGCAACCGTGATAAAGTAGTGCATCACTGTAAACACAGATGGACAAATTGTCATTGGTTGAGGATAATTAGATTTGAGTGCCATGCAGCTAAACAATGCAGGTAAAATAAACTGAGAATTAAGGTTGAAAAGAATGTTTGGCAGTGCAAACATGACTTTCTGTGGAGTTCTGTCGTCATGGAGACTTGATGAAGCAAATGTTCGACAGAAGGACGGACACATTTTCAAAGGTCAAAAGTAATTAGGTTTGTATGGAAAAAAAGCAGACATACATAGCAAAAGCAGAATTTAGTCCAATTTGGAGTGGACTTTAAAAGATTATTATTATTATTAATATCAAGTACATCCTAAAATATGATTCTTCCAGACCTAATCCAATATGGCTGTGGATACCACTGGATTTGAATATCTACTACTGTCCCTTGCAGAAAAAAAGAAAAAGTAGTGCGAGTGTAATAGCCAAATAACGTGTCTCTTCCCAAACATATTATACAAATATACACTGACTTGCAACTTTTAACCCGATGACCACTGAATTTTGAAAGTCCCATTGGCTTTATACAGGGACCACCAGGTTCCCGTAGCCAAAAGGTTAATAGACTGTACTTACAAGGCAGAGGCTTCTTGCCAGGTAAAGCAATGGCATGCTCCCTCCAGAGATCACCATCGTCCTCCTTGAGTGAGAGCCAGCGATTCTTAAACTTACAAACGTGTTTGTCACCATGGGAAGGCTCTATCAGACTCACCTGAATATCAAATAATAATAATAATAATATATTTATGAATCACTTTTTCGTTAGATACCAAGCGCATACCAGTAAACAAGTAATAATTACAAACAAAATAGTGAGAGAACATTATCATACAAAGCTTAGGCGAGGCGTCAAAAATATCGCTACCAGCTGGCTCCCGCCTCCCGTATTGGCGGGTCGAGGCCGCAATTCTGGCCGAAGCCTGGCTGGGGCAATTAATTTTCAATATTTAGCCCAGCCGGCTTGCGCCAGGCCGGGATCTGAGTTTTACCCCAGAATCTTTACTCGGTCCAGCCACCCCCCGCCTGGC
>BEXV01000740.1:4601-16350 GCA_003118195.1 Hemicentrotus pulcherrimus
TTTTTTTTTTTTTTTTTTTTTTTTTTTTTTTTTTTTTTTTTTTTTAAGCTGACCGTCGATTTCAAGATGTTGGGGTCGGTCGCAAAGGGCAATACAACATCTTTTTTGGTAGGCTTTATATACATACGAAATTTCTTTTACATATTGTAAATCAAACTTAACTATAAATCATTTTTATGGAGTATGGAGAATAATAATATTGAAACGGTTCAATAATGTTCTCGTTCACTTCCTGGAGTATAACAACCATGCATGCAAAACCTATACTGTATAATGTATATACGAGCTACTACGTTAACTTTGATCGGACTTTGTTCGTCTGTCGCGCACATTAATGTTGGTCTGTGTATGGTTATTATATTAATGTTCATTCAGTTTCATATTATTGAGGATACTAAATCTAATTTACAGAACATAGTCCAATTCATATCGATGGCGTAGCCCGAGGGAGTAGATGATTGAAGATAACTAGCAGACATAATGCATTACGAGGGGAAGGGGGCGTAGCCCCTGAACCTCCTGTAACTTTCCAATGTAGACACAAGCCGTTAACACACACACACACACACGCAGTACCAGACTGAACTTGAAATTACAATCGCAGCAGCGTGCCATTTGTCTATTCTACACACGCTTATACAAACGCTCTATGAATGTTGTACATGTCAGCACCACACTGAACTACTGAGCAAACTACATTACTACCGTGAGTACTGTCCTGTACACCATCGTTACTGCCACTATTACATTTATTGTATTCCTTGTCCATTCATTAATGTCATGAGAGAGAGATATATAAATCGAATTTTGATTCAAATATCAAGATATATTTTCAAACTGCCTTATGCTGTTTATGTGTTAGGAGGAAGAAGAAATTTGGGGGAATCCCCACATTAATGAACGATCGAGCCCGCCATTTAATACAGAGAGAGAGAGAGAGAAAGAAAATGTGTACGTGATAGTGGAGCGCATGTATTACTTCTGTCTGGTGTGTATCCTGTGAACAATATGGCAAGCATTGATAAGAAACAGAACAATATTTAGATTAAAACGTTTTGTCGAGTGGTAGTGATACCGGAGGCAGTTCTGCTTTCGCTCTGATAAGTTGTAATCCTAACAGCATTGCACATGCCATTCAGCCAGTTAGTATAGACATAATTCTGGTAATGCTCTTTGGCTGATTACGGACTTCCCTTACCAAGTTTACATATTATTTTGTTATACTGATAAATTAGGGACATGAACCAAAGGGGTGGGAGGTTAAAAAACCTAACCTCTATACAATACAATACAATACAATGAAGTCATTTCTATAGCGCTCTTACGAACTAACTGTTGTTTCACAGCGCTTTACATAAAAAGTTATCAAAGAATCTATTGTTGAGCATGGTCAAAGAGGAGAGTTTTAAGACATTTTCGGAAGACATCCAGCGATGGTGCTAATCGAATAAAACGTGGAAGCTCATTCATTCATTTTGGAGGAGTATTAGTAATTCATTTTACCCCAAACCTTTAAAAAAAAATCACGCATATTTTGTTATCATAATACGTGTTCGGTGTATCATTCAAGGTAAAAGAAGTTTTGCTGTAATACAATACTTCAAGATCAGGGTGATTGCTAACATATTTAACAAGAACTATCCTCTTGTCTAACAAACAGGACATAGGTGTACCTCTCCGACTAACTATGGAGCGAAAAGGAATAAGAACAGGAAAGACGGCCATCAAAGACGATGCTGAGGACTTCAACCCTGCACTTAAGACAAAAAAGAAACGATTGGACGAAAAGAAGCTCATAACTGAAACAGTACGGTCGGATACGAAGGCTGGAACGGGAAAGAAAAGGAAGAGGCCCATCCCAAAAGAGGAGAAGAAAAGAAAGAAACCAAGACCGGATGAGGAAACAGAGTCGGAAACTGGGCTTGACCAATATAAGAAGAAGGAAAGGAAGAAACAAAGAGGGGGTGAAGAAGCGCACTTGGTAACTAGACGCGATGGAGACGATAACCACGACACCGCTGCAATCACAGCGGAAGCTTGTCGCGATGAACAAGATGACGACGATCGAGATTCGACATCAAAGGAAGACGAAACAGAGAAAGACGAAACAGAGGAAGACGAAACAGACGAGGACGAACCCATGGATTGTGCAGAGGAGACGATAGAAGATCCCAGCAGTGACACTTCACTTCCAACTTCCATGTTGCAGCCTGAAGGATCTAAGACTCAACATGGATACTCTGAGAATTTCCGATCGGTGGAGCACCGTATCGGTAAAAGGCAACATGAAACGAAACCCATGGTCCGACGAGACACAGCCGTACTTGACGAGGCAGATAGTGCATCGTTGAAAACAAATCGTGATATTCCAACGACAGGAAGGGGAATACCATACCTCTCACCTCGCCCAAATATCAGACCCAGTACTCCTTCCAATGAGAGTAAAACTATCCGTCCCAGGAGCTCGAAGAACAAAAAAAGTGTTACCAAAGCATCTCATATAGACGTTCGTCCTGAGAGTCGGCAAAGGTACTCGCAGCAATCCTGGCCTGACAAAGCCAGGCCAACTGTTGAGACCAAGAGAACATACACCAGCTCAGCGTATACTAGCAAGAATAGAAAAGAGAGGGAAAGTGCCCCAAGCAGAGAAGACAGAGTATCATCTTCACATATGTGCAAGAAGAGTTGCATATTGATATTGGTATTGCTAACCGTCTTTGTCGTGTCTCTGTTCACCTTCATACCGAAGATGGATGTTGGTCAGACTGATGTTGTACAAACTGTTGTAAGAGATATTGGGTCCTTTGTTTCATCTGGACGTGCTGGATGTGTGAAAAGAAAGCGGTCTGATCGGTTTGATATCTTAATGCAGGAGCAAGATGTCCTTCACCAACAGCATCCTAGTCTTGATGAATCAAAGCTTTCTATCATCGCTGGTGCGTCGTTCGATCATGTTGACGAACATCGTGAACTCGTACGACCAGTCGTACTGCTACTCGTCGGCAAGACTGACATCAATGACATCGCCTTCAACGTCGCTAAGATGTACGCAAAGGTCTTTTCCCCAGAACCTCATGAGAACGACACCGTAGGCATTGTCGGCGCAAACCTTGAGAAATCCTCTTCAGATGAAGTGAAGAAAGAAGTGCATGGTCGCATCGAAGAAGGCTTCAAAGACTGCTCTAACGTCGTTCTGATTACTGATGTGGATAGACTACCTCCTTGTTCAGCCATTTTGTTCCACGCTTACTGTGATAATGATAGCGCTCCTCATAAAGACGCAGTCTTCATCTTTACCATGACACTTAATACTAAATTGGCAGAAGACACACAGGCTATGGTTGTTGAAAAGGCAGTCCAAGCCCAGCTTAATGAAGGGTGGAGCCAATGTCCTGAAGAATTCCCCCCTGCTAAGATGGTAGCAATGCATAGCCGTATTGCAAATAATATAGTCATCATTTAAGAAATAGACTATGCAAAAAGTTGGGTGGTGCACTAGGTGGTATTCTCGAAAGCGGACTAACTGTAGTCCATGGTTTAATCCACCGACTAGGTATGGAATGCAAAGTGTCCATATGAATACCTTTATGAATAATGTAATCTGTCACTAAATTTAAATAAAAAGCTATTACATAATTAATAAACAACAATATAACTATGATATAATTATGTTATCATGGTAACTTGGGGACATATAATTCAAAAATATATTCATATGGACACTTGGCATTCCATACTTAGTCGGTGGATTAAACCATATTACTGTACTAAAGTTAGTCCACTTTCGAGAACACCACCCATAAAGTTACTGTATAATCTTGACGATATAAATAAATCCTAGATAGCACCTTTCCTCTTTACAGTGTACACGAAAAAATGTAAACTACTTGTAGTCTGTTGAGAGCCAGAAAGGCTTTAAATCTATGTCGTAGTACATACGCCCTTCTAGCTCTCAAAAGACTAATTGTAGTATGTTTCAATAATCTACAGTGTAATTGTGTATGCTGATGAATCTTTTTAGGATAAGACTTGATAAATCTTGTTGAATGAAAGGTATCATACACATTCCTGATGGAAGAGGAATGGTTTTAAGAAAATATTATTAGAGTCATTGTGTGTATCTTCTCAAATCAGCAAATCGAAATAGGTAATTTTTTTCTACATCATTGGGCCAATGCCCAATCAACAATAATACTTGTGGAAATAACATGTTGACAATCTCCAAAGAGGTCATTCAACGAATAGTGTTCTTAGGAAATCTCCAAAACCCGTATTAACAAATTTCATGCGACGTTCCGTTGACAAATACCTCATAAAATACCTCATCATATTACATAAAATAGAGGCTAAACTGATTATGGGTATAGTATACCCTTCCGCGAATCTTTGAATAGTTCACATTATTTACGACCCTACATTAGCAAAAACTGCCTATTCAAAATAGAAAAGCCAACTATCTTGATTTAATATCGGTGATGTCCTGAATGGTCTTGCACAGAATGCGGGCCTTTTCATTTTGTTTGATACAAGATGCCAGAGCAATGGTTCGCTTCACAAATCGCATTGTCAATGCTTATACCTATATAAGATATTAACAGAACTAAAAGCATCACTCGTCTCCCTCTGAAGAGGGATAGTCTATAAGGCCCCCTTCAGGTCTATTCTTGCTACATCTTTCTGTATGGATCTGTATCTCTCACCCCCCCCCTCCTCCTCTCTCAAATTGTCGTCATCGCTCTATTTCATATTTTGTGCAGTTCTTGTATTTCTTTATGCCATTCGACTTTGGGAAGAGATGTTATTGTTAGTAGGCTAATAATAGAAACAAAGTACTTGTAAAATTCATATTAACGTCATGGGGTGAGGTATGGGGGTGGGGGGGGGGGGGGNATGCCATTCGACTTTGGGAAGAGATGTTATTGTTAGTAGGCTAATAATAGAAACAAAGTACTTGTAAAATTCATATTAACGTCATGGGGGTGAGGTATGGGGGTGGGGGGGGGGGAGGGGGCTAAACGGCCGCCCCAACAGACAAAAAAAATGTAATTCTGTAGTTCCTCTTACTTTACTAGTTAATTCACTCATTGATAAGAACTAATGAATGTTTATGCAATATCATCAAACTTGAACAATAAGTCATGAGTATACGCAAAATGATTAAAAAGATTACATTGTCGCAAAAATGTGATGTAAAGACGTTGCCTGGCTGGCAGAAGGGCGTTAGCTCGAATTTCATGTAAAAAATGAAGCGTAAAGCAAAAGGGCGTTAGCACTGAATCGCTTCAACTTTTATAAAACTGATTTTTTTTTCTTTTCCCGAAAAAAAACATTGTGGCCGTGTTCTACTATAACATTTTCAGAAATCTTTCAAGGTTTAAACCAATTTTCGGGACGGACAGCAGTTTAAATATAAAACGAATCTTTAAATGCGAATTATGTGAAAAGTAGTTTTCGAGTCGCTTGCGCGCTAACGCCCTTTTACCAGCCGGCCGATTAGTGTACTGATTTGTTTTGCCTCTATATGTGGTCAATAGTTCCAACTGCCCATAAAGTTGTTAAGTGGGATTGAAGAAAAAAAAACACTATCGTAAATCCACTTTGATCCGTGTTACAAAACACATTTATCGATTTCATATGATGTTTCAAACTGAAATAATTTTCACCTGTAAATTGTACTCATAAAAATAAAGGGTCAACGACTCAACGTTAAATTTCATAATCTATAACAAGTGTCTCATTTGTATGAAATATTGCTTCAGATATTGCTTTACATCATTATACAAAAATAAAGCGACCTGCCAGTGTCACAAATAAAGTATCAAAATATGCTCATCTGACCACATCCTCAATTTTGGAAAAATAACAGATCTTTACAGCGCCCGTCCCTCATTTCATGCAAAATCGACAACTCATTGATTGTTGTTGTTGATGAGATGAATGGCGTTTCCATCGTCATTGGAAGATTTTCGCCAGGCAATGTGAGAGGGCGTAGTTACTTGTCCTCTTTAGTCGCTTAGTACTTGTGCTCTATTGGGTCGACAATAGCCTAGTGGCGTTGTGTTTATGGAATTAACAATGTCAGTAAATTGTTAGTGATTGTTGTGCAGCTTCTTATTTTTAAGAATTAATTAGGAAGGAAAGGATGAAGTGGTTGAATATTAGTTGCGATCAGTTCATTACGTTAGGACTTAAATAGTTTAAAGCCTCTCTCCGTGTAACGAAGCAATTTTTTATGCAGAGGATAGTACCACTGTCACTTATAGATAATGTGACGAAACGTAATTAATGCTCTATTTTTTTTTTTTATAGCTGAGCATTACAGTTCGTTGTACCTTCAACTGCCTTTAACAAAAAAAGCTAACACCTTCTGTATACCTCGTTTCCTAGTAAATGACCTAGATTTTGATTTTTGGTCTTTAGTGGTCTGTACATTCTCCTTCTTTGTCTTTCAAATTTTGGGCATGATAGTAAAAACTGCTCAATTGTTTCGATCGTCTGGCATTCTACACATAGTCCAGTGTCGTGTTTTTTTAATTAGATAATTATAGTAATACAGGGTATATTGGTGAATTACTCGTTCATCCTTACGTTTCAAACCTTTGATGTTAAAAACATTATTTACATTTGCATTGATGCTATACAATCTGATTTGCTTTGCCTTAATTGCTTAGTGTCCCTTTATAAGGTTTGCTACAAAGAGATTCGATCGTATTCAATCATATTTTTCTAGCGCCCTCTCACGTCTGCTAACCGAGAGGTACTATTCGGATTTCCCCCCACGGCCACGACGAGCTTGACCTATGAACGCGACCTCTTTTGGCGTCTTTTGACCTTATGTGTGGCCAAGAACAGTCGTAAAAGGTTCGTACAATATTTTTTCAATCATATTGTTTGTTTTGCTATACATTGAATTAATAAAAATGTATTCTATTACTTTTTCTTTTAGGTAATCCCGTGAGCTGAGTAGCTTCCCTTACACTGGATTTCAGTCCCCGGTCCCGTAGACGCTGATTTGTGTAGTGTGTAGCAAGTTTGGGTGCTAGTTCATTCAGAAATCATAGATCTATACCTACTTTGACCCGTGGCCGTAGGTCTACCCGTAACTCCGGCGTGGAGGTACCCTACACTAAATCCTCATCAATTGCTCAAATAATGGCCATGATTTAAATGTCATAATGTTTCATGTCAATTTTCTTATCCTTTTGGGGATATTTTTCCGACGCTAGTGCCATGCCTAGATCTAGATCTAGAGAGGTCTAGTGTATTTCCGTATCCATTTTTTTAGCAGTTTAATATCCACTTTTTAACAAACGAATTTTAGCCCAATTTTTTTACTAATTTTAATCATAATCATATATTGAATTTTCCACCTGAATTTGGATGACATTCAACATTGGGAAACCTCCGTTTTGGGCTCCAACGTCGACGTCGTCGCTCAGTACCGTCTCTACGATGTAGTCCTGCATCTCAAACTGAAGCTAGCAGTCCAAATTTATGCAGACTTCTCGTATGCGCAATACTAAGTCATACGAGAAGTTTGCACAATTTTGGACTGCTAGCTTCAGTTTGAGGTGCAGGATCTAGAGTCTAGGACTACAGCGCAGAGACTGTACTGAGCGACGACGTCGACAACGAAGCCCTAAACGGAGGTTTCCCGATGTCGGATGTGATCCAAATTTAGGTGGAAAATGCAAGATATGATTGTGATTAAAATTAGTAAAAAATTGGGCTAAAAATGAAATTCATTTGCTAATGCTAAGAATGGATATTATTTAAACTGCTTTTTAAAAAATGGATACGGAACTACACAAGCGCCATTTTTCCTAGTACTATACTAGACCCTACTAGTAATAGACTAGATCTAGACCCTATTTAGTAGGTAAAAACAAAGACTTAGGTTGGTATTCTCATAAGTTAAGCCGGGACTAAGTCCAGACTAAACAAGAATTTTAGATCACACTTCTATGGAATGCTAGGTGTCATCTTCCTCCTTCAATATTCATGACAAAGATAATCTACCAAAGACTTTGTTGAAATTTAGTTTATACTCATTTATTATCTTTTTCTTCCCATTTCATAGCAAAATTAATTTTTTGGACACTTTTCATTGAAGGATTAAAATAATCTGTACAGGGTAAATTAGTTTGCAACAGGCACTCCATAAAAGTGTGAACTATGTACGCGCTAACTTAGTACGCGCTACCGGAATACCACCTTTAGTCTTAGACTAGACTACATGTATGCCCGGTATGCACTTGTAATCGGCACCGATGGCCCTGCATGAAGAATGATGTAAAATTGTAAACAAAAACTAAGAAGGGTTCTTATAATCTATTCCTGCACACTATGAACCTTGCACTCTGGCTCCGGAGTTCACTAGAGGACTCTTCTTTTTTCTCATACAAAGAGCTTTGAAGTACATTACAGAAAAGCTGACCTCTCACAAGATTTGCAATGTTGGTTCTGCTGGAAGCATGGGAAAAGCTGTTTTTGTGTTGCCGATTTGGATAATATACGATTTATCGATTAGTTAATTATACTAAGGTGTAAGCACATAATTCATTGAATCTAGTGAGCTTCCTGCGTGCACGCCGGAAATAAATTGGGTATCAAATTGGCTAAACAAAAAAGTTTTTTTTTGTGTACATTGTGAACTCTTATGAGAGGTCAGAGTTTTTGTAATGTAAATCCCATTTTAGCTCATTATTATTAGGAAAGTGTACCGGTAGAAGGTAATCAAAGTGCTATCACTCTCGTATCAAATGTTCAAATTGTGAGTTGAATTCTGGACCAATTTCAAAGTGCTTTGTATGAGAAGAGTCTACTGGCGAACTCACATTCTAGCTCCATTATTATGTATTATAAAAAGGTGAAGATGATCAGTGGAACATAATCCTGATCATATATTAAGCTTTATTTTGAGGAAGAAGATTAAAAATACACTGAATTTCATTAAACACATGATTAAAGTTGGAAGATGACAAAAGCTTTTATTTTACATCAAGATGAGTTTTATTGAGGGGGGGGGGGAGGCAAAGCTTTCCCAAAGGATAATTTGGTGGGGTTTCTTCCTCACTTTTACTGCTCTCCATGGATAACCAAAAAATAAAGCTGTATGAATGCAAGTATGCAACTATCTTCTGCCTTGATCAAGAAGATGATAAAAATAGACCTCTGACCTACCCCTACGTGTAGGCAACTACAGTCAGATTCAAGAATTTAATTTTTGTTTTCATTTTAGATGTCACGCTCGCCGAGGACCACTCGATACGAGCTCCGCTCAAGAAAAAATTCTCCTGGTGGGAAGTCTCAAAATAAAAAGGAAGCATCAGAGACCTTTCCAAGCAGTCAGTCAGAGAGTTCAGACACAGAAGATATTAATACAAATGAGAAAGAGACACAAGAAACCAAGTCTTCGGAAATTGCAGCTGATGAAACAGATGCCAGTCAGTCAGAGAGTTCTGACTCAGAAGATATTACTACTGATGAAAAAGAGACACAAGAAACCAAGTCTTTGGACATTGCAGCTGATGAAACAGATGCTGGGATTTCTGGTGCTTCTGCTAGAAATGTCACTGTTACAGATAACAGTAAAGACGGTCGTACGGATAAATCAAAGACTGAGATGAAATGTGACAGTAAGGAGATATATAAGAAGAGGAAGAATACAGGAAAACAGAGTATTCCTACTCCTACTTTACTTCAGATGATATTCATACTTATTGCAATCGGTATTTCGATGGTGGTGAAGTTTCTTTGTGGCACTGATTTGCTAAGTTTCCCCCACACTTACAACCAGAATGTTCAATTCAATGAGAGGCCAGTGGCATATCGTTTCGGAAACTTGACGACTGAATTAGAGCATATAAAGGCCAAGTATCAAACCTTAGATGACACTTTCTGGGATGTCATTGTAGGATCATCGTGGGGTCACATACAAGGGAATGGAACAATCAAGCAACCAGTGGTCTTACTCCTCGTAGGACAACCCAAATCATCTATCCTAGATGTAGTTGCAAAGGATGTGGCCAGATTGTACTCCAACGTATTTACGATGGGAGATGACAGCATTATTGACATTGATGGTGGCTGGCAAGCCATGAAAGAAGCAGATCAAGCCAAGCTGGACATGGACAACGACCTCCAGAATGGCTTCAACAATGGAATAAAAGTTGTCCTGCTTCGTCAGTTTGACAAGCTACCACCATGTTCTATCATGCTCTTCCACAGCTACTGCGACAATGAAAATGCTCCACACAAAGACGCTGTTATTATTTTCACTGTAGAACTTGAGACGACAGTGTCTAATACAGCTCAAGGTATAGAGGAACTGGTTCAAGAGCATCTGGGAAACATTTGGGCACAGTGCCCAGAAGAATTGCCGCAAGACAAAATCATGGCAATGCACAGCCGAGTGTCAAATAACATTGCGTTTGTTAAGTAAAATGGACCATGATCTTGTTCTCTTGTTGACATTACTGTGGTTAATAATTATGATTGGTCTTCTGGAATTAAAGCAATCAGACTGTTGATTGAAACATGTTTAATTGAACTACATGTGTATGTGAAAGAAGATAAATCAGATCGCCAGTGGTTGTCCTTTTGGATATGATACAAAACTTTCAAATCATTATTGCAACCATGAACCATCCTGATAAAACTCTTTCATAACATATTAGAGAGTTGCCCAACATTACATGACAGTGACATTACAAAATTGTCAGTTTTAAATTCCCAGATGTACATGTGTATATTATTTTTAAACATATATATTTTGTTATTTGCCTGGGGGCGCAAACTGTCATTTATTTGTTTCTGTTTCTCTGATTATTGTTTTTCCTCCAGAACAACTCACTATTCAGGTTGGATTTAACTTTAGAAAATATATATCTTCTGCAGTGAGGATATTAGTTCAAAAAACGGTTTCACATAATTTCAGTGAGCAATATTCTAATTTTATCAGGACTGCACCATGTTCACTTACATTTACCCAGTAATATTAATTCTATCATGTAGTTAAATACATCAATACATAACAAACTTCTATCAAAAATACTGTTTTTCTGCTTTACTGTACCTTTCAAAATGAGGGTGCTCTTTTGTTACAATCAATTTGATTGCCGTGTTTCTTCTTTTAAATGTATTATCACTACCAGTACATTGTAACTTAATCTGAAACAATATTTAAATTCATATGATCTGATATACATGTACAGAGTATTTAGTTTGTATTTTTTAACTGATCAATTATTATGTTTGTCTAATACAGAGATGATGGCTTATTTTTAATGATGTCCACTTGAAACTTGCAAATGGAATCAAAATTCTTCATTTATTCGGTATGCCTATAAATTCACAATTTAAACAAAAATACATGTGCTGTATCAGTGAGTAACCATGTACATCCATGTATTGACATTTTTTATGAAATTTTATTTAATATAAATGAATACCTGGACAATTTGGGTATCTTTTATAAGTGAAGAATTTCAGATGATTTTTTTTTTTTTTAATCCTTGCCTGTAATGTTTCAGTTTATTGGTAGTACAGTAGTGTAATTGTATTTTCATACTTATGTACTTGATGATACCAGGTGCTACAAACACATGTACACAGTTACGCATCAGAAGCGTTATAAAGATGAAGACGTACATCACTGATTTTTCTTGTTAATCAGGAGATTTCTTATATCACTGAAACACATCACTATTCACAAAATAGGAAGTTTAAATACACTGCATTTTGTAAA